>JAOBRG010273203.1:0-16199 GCA_027574985.1 Umimayanthus nakama | reverse complement strand
TGTTGCCCCATATAATTAATCCATAAATTAAAAATGGATAAATTAGAGCATAGTAAAGGTTAGTTAAGATGTTGATGGCATAACAGCGAATTTTTGATAAAATTCCTATGCTTCTCCTGATTGTTTTTGCTATATACTCAATATGAGATTTCCATGATAGATTTGAATCAATGTAAACACCAAGGTATTTTATACCGTTTTGTTGTTTTAGCTTCTTATTATTCAATTTCAATACGAGGTTTGCTGGTAACTTCTTTTGTGGTGGATGAAAGATAATAAAGTTTGATTTTTCAATATTAAGTGACAGCCTGTTGGAACAGAGCCAAGTATGAACATTTGTTAGTTCGGAATTAATTTTGTTCTGTAAAGTGTTACTATTTTTATCAGAGTAAAATAAATTTGCATCATTTGCAAAGAGGTGAAAGTCAAATAGTGTTGAACAAAGACGAAAATCATTAATATACAGCAAAACAGGAAAAAAAATAATGCAGAATGAAGTTCGACAATTGGGTCTTCTATAAGCATTACAAGACCTAATTCCCAAAGGCAAAGGAGCTGGTTTTGTTTACGAAAGAGTTTATCATCATAACCGAATATCGGACTATAATAAAGCACCCTCTGCAACCCAACGCCAATAATATATCCAAGATGGCACATCGTGTTTAAAAAATATGTCAAAACTTCCCATCTAAAGGGCGAAGGAAGTTGTATTAAAGCTAGATATGTCTGTTCCGTTTTGCAGAACCAAATTGTTTCAGAATTCTTATTTTAATCGCATACCCAAGCTATGGAACAATCTCCCGCCTTGTACTCGTTCTTCCAGATCAGTATCAATTTTCAAGACTGCCCTATATAAACATTACTTAATTGCACTTTCGAACTCTTTTTGTCCAGATACATATAATACTTGGAAGACCATCTGTCCCAAATGCTCTGCCTGTAATGATCTTGCTACTCCACCAACTTGCTGCTATTAATGTCTCTTGTTGTGTACCCTCGATTTATCTTTTAAGATTTGATAAGTTATTTTTGCTGTTTAATGTAAACTAACATAATGTATTTAGCTTTTTGGTATTAGTTTTTTTGTGAATGGGCACTCTTAATTTGGAGCCTCGCTCTGTTGTGTGTACCAAACCATAATATGGTTAAAGCTTTATAAATAAATAAAAAAAGTAAGTCGTCGAGAAACATGAATCTCCAAGAGGTCGTTGAAAGTTCGATACAGTAGATGTACATCTAACTCGAACTGCAACTTTAATTCTAACTCGAACTTCAACTCGAATTCTAACTCGAACTCTTTCCAAACTCGGGGATTCACTACTCCCTAAACCGGTTTAAACAGGTCTGATCAAGTAAACGTTCGCGAAAGCGGTCACCTAGTTTGCGACCAGATTCTCCAATGTCAATAGAGTTTGCTGCAGAGAGTGCAAGTGATGCAATAAATGATACTGGAGGTTTTGCAGTCGAAATGGTCATTTACCTGGTTTGACCCTTTAGGTCCTTGAATATGTGTTTCGAATTAACGAACGGACATTTACAGCGTTTACAAAAAGAATTGAAAGTTCCAGTTCTAGCTCTAGGTTAGTGGGGGAAATGAAGTTCTGACAAGTGAGTTTCGCAGGTTTCGATCGCGTTTGAATGAGACAATTGGGGGATTACGGAAAACTGATACTGTCCTGGTATCTTCTCACTCGGATATTCCCGTCGTGGTGAACGCTCCAGAAGGCAACATTTCATTCCACCAGCATGTTTAGAGGTTCTTTAGTTGAAATGGCAAAGATAAAATTCTCATCACATTATTTCACTGCTGCTTTTAGATCGATCTAACAGTTTATCTTACCTTTGTAACAGTGTACAGCTCAACCACTGGCGTTAGTCTCCTCTGTATCAGATCCGCAGCTTGCTTTGTCAAGTTGAAGCTGGGTGGAGGCTTTTTGTTACATCGTGAACACAAGGAATCTGGTTAACCACGCCTACATTTAAATTTCATTGGGCGGGGAGTTAATCCGTCCTTGAATGCAAGCGGCATTCAAAGAAGACAGCATTAGAAGATCGCCTGCATGGTTAATACATTCAGAAACCATTAGTTATTGAAACGAACGACTTTGTGATGTTGTTGAAACGATTTGAATCATGTGGTATATGAAACATAATAAAAAATGCAGGAATCTGTGAAAATACGTCGAATAATGGGGTAAAACAGCTCTGCATGAAGATATGTTAAGCTGGCCGCTATCTTTATAACAGCTTAATTCACAACCTAACTTTTGACCTAATCCGCCTCACAGGTTTTATACAATATCAAAAGAGCTATTATTTCTTGAAAACAATACAGCGGACAATGCAACAAACAATTCAACAGAAAATCCAACAGAACTTACTGGCCCCACGCAATAATAAATATGGACTGACGTAAAACGGAGATAATTCGTCTGGACGGATAATTCGTTTTCGTGCTCGTATTTATATTCAGACGAACTATCTGACGCACTAAACAAGCTTGCACAAGTTCGACCAGACGGATAATCCGTATCCAGTAAAAAAATCCCAGCCAATTTAATAGTAACACACACGAAACAGGGTTGAAATAGCGAGGGGTTATTAGGTACATTTTGAGTTAGTGAAGCCCGAAATGGATGGAATAAGCCGATACTCACAGTAGTCTAGCATACAATAAAAATTTAATTACATTTGAAAATTTGATGTTTGGATGTCAGTATTGGTATCAACTTCTCAGATCGGGTTTGAAAATTGGAAATCATTCAAACGTTTTTCAGAGGAAAAGTTTAGGGGAACTACGAAACAACGGAGTATAAACTAAACAATGTGAGCTGTTTATACCTGACTGGCGAACAGTGGGTATCATATTTAGATAAAAGGGGTTTGCAACTGATCTAAAACTTTAAAAGATAAAATAGGTATATATACAATTAAAAATGCGATATATAGTCTAAAATATCTTTCACTGAATTTTCGACCGCTCCTGCGGCCTTCATCAGAGTTCTGAAAACGCAAGGTCAAACGCACAATACAAAAACGAAGTTTGAAGTTTGAAATTAAAATTAAGTAGGCTTTATAAAGAACTTGTGTACGCTAGGGAATGGTTTCGTTCATCCGTGGTGTTTTTGTCAGCTTGGGAGTGCCAGGATTCTAAGAAGAACCTTTGTGCAAGATTGGTGACACCTATTTCTTTCAGTTCAACATATTTTGGGTGGATCTCACGGCCTGACGTATAAATTTGAATGCGTTCGATAACTTTACCAAGCCTTCTGTATCACCCTTGTGCTTTAGAATGAAATATGGAAGTACTGTTAGCGACACAAACTAAACGTTCTTCAGTATTTCAACTCAAGTTGCGTCAGTCCTTGCGTGCGCTCGAAAGCATTTGTGTTCGTATCTTCTGCCGTGTGTCATGTTTGGTTGAAGTTTAGGAAGGCAGGTAATCTCTACAGTCAGACGCAGAAGCTTCTGCAACTCAGATATACCGATAGTCAATATTAATTCAAGTTTTGCACCAATTCAGCACCGGTTCTATGTATGTCGGGTCGGTCAACAAAACGAATTTTATTCAAAATGCATCATTCATTTTTTCCGTTTGCCGAAGCATCTAATTTATTCGTGTTTTCAAAATTTGCACTATTCGACACTGGGATTCTTCTTTTATGCCGTATCCCAGCATTTTCATGGCACTGTTGAACGCAGCAAACAGCTGCTCCTTTTGGACGCCGCCAGTAAGACCCCTCCACTTCCACAAAGGCTCCCAACAGATATTAACACAAAAGTTCGGATCCAGCCAATTTACCAGGGCAGGTTGAGCGTGAAAAAGGAACGCGTTGACCGGTGGTTCAATGACCCCTGAAAAGAGATCCCAATCTTCACGTTCTCTTTAGTTGAAAATTAGAAAATGAAGCCATATAACTTGAGAACAAGATTTCAAGCGACTGAAGGTCTAGAATACCATAAAATCATAGTTTAAAACACCCGCGTTAAGAAATAAGACTCCAAACGGCTGATTGATCCTGCGCCACGAATATAGATAATACTTCATTAAGCGCTTTGTCCGTTTAGTTCCAAGAGGAGGCGGGGCTAAGCAAACACGAAAGTATTTCGACAAGGTCAACGCATTTGCATAAGGCGCATATTTTAAAAATTTTTGCCCAGTTTTCACTTCGAGCAAACTTTGCTCCCACAAAATCCTGGGCATCTGGCAGGATGCAGCGATGCGGAATCGCATCCTACGGTAAAATCCGCATCCGCCGCATCTTGAGAGCATTTCCGCGTAATTTTGAAAAATTATCAAATAATATGGTCTAAGATACTATATACTTTCTTAGCGAAGATGGAGTTGCATAATTCTCGCAGTTTTTCTTTCTGAAACGAAGAAAAACATCAAACAAAACCCGAGGAAACACGTTTCATTCTTCACAATTTCGTTCTACCAGGCGTTCCTTACCACAACCGGTTCTCGCCTGGGTTCCAGTGTGACTCCGCTGACGTCGAATACTAAAACTCTCTCTAGGGCTTATTTTTCGAAGGGAAATCGAAGTATTTCGTTCCTTTGATGTTATTTTCGATGTTCTATCGCTTTTGCAATGGATTACAATGGATAAATTGGTAGTGAAGCAGAAGAACATTGCAAAATTGGCTGTAAATATTGACCATGGAAACTCTGAGTCTGAACTTCTCTGACCTCTGTAACAGTTTGTCGCGTTCAAGATCAAGATCCAACAAGAATCTTACTAGTTTAGGAGACCAATTAAACAGTTACAGAAGAGTGCTGAGGAAATCAAAAGGGCATTTGGGAAAAAACCCAGAAGGATGCTTGAAAAGAAAGAGGGTGTGGCGCCATTTTGTTTTGCCCTGAGAATGTGGCTGATCGTGATCTTATTTCGTAATAGAAGAACGTGCCGCTTCATAAACAGACTACCTCTTAATAAGAAAAACAACAGCAGTGAGACAAAACACTTTTAGGAGCGATTTTATGGCTATTTAAATTACCGCGTAATTTGTTATTTTTACCGCGTAATTGACCGATTCTGCCGCGTAATATGCCCTTGAATTACCGCGTAAATTGCGATTTTTTACCGCATCCTGCCAGATGCCCTGAAAATCTGAACCTACAGCGCTGAGAGACGTCTCAAAATGAGCGTCTTAACCGATACTACCAAATTATAACGATTCCAGTTTGCTTTAGCGTTCAACAGCTAAAAACTATTAGTTTTAAGTTGTCTTTCACTCTGAAAATTTCCAAATTTGCCTAAATTCAAACGAAATTTGCTCCCACGAAAATCGAAGCTGTCAAAAACATTTCTAATCAGATGGATAGAACTATCTTTCAAAAACCAAGTTCTAACGATTCTAACGTTAAAACTATTAATTTCACGCAGAAAATGTATCCCTGTGTATGGGTTTCGCAGTTTCTTTATAATTTGCGCCTAAAAAGACGGCCTTGATTATGCAAATCAGCAATTGATACTCTGGAATTACGTCACATGTCAATGAATTCTAGCCCATGTTTGCCTTGGGTTGGGCTGGGCTTGGGTTTTACGGTCTTGTGACAGGTCTCAGTTACACAGCAAATGATTGCCCACGGTAACATTTGACCCCGCTTGGCCAATAGCATTTTGCCGTCCATTGGCGGGAGAATTTAAGATGGAGACTGAAAAACGCGATGTGTTCGTACTCATATTAAACTGTTCTTCTACTACTTCTACAACGTTCTTCGCTTGCGGACTCGATTAGTTTTGTTACCTCTCTGTGCTACTGAAAAACAAAAACGTTGCATAAAAACGCTCGATCCTCATTTATAGGGCTGAAAAAGGAAAAAAACATTTATTACAGATCTTGTTGCGCAGAAATACTGAATTTGAGCGATGTTTACACAAACAAAGTAATCGAATAGAAATACGCACAAAGGAGCTCTAAAATTCGCCATCAAAATGTTGCTTCCTGTGTCTTCTTAAACTTGAGAACGATTGAGAAACAAATAAAACACACAGCATGCAACTTGTCATATGACGGTTCCTGTATCTGTCATAGGTTGACTTGTGATTGGTTGAAGACGGTTCAGTTTAGATAAACCGTAGATATAATAATAATAATAATAATAATAATAATAATAATAATAACTTTATTTAATGAGGGTGACACTTTACAGTAACAAAACTGATAAACTAGTGGCCCTCCTATATATAAAAATCTAATGAATACAATATTGAAGATATACAAATATGTTAAAAACCTTTCGTAGTCAGTTCTACCCAGTCTCGTCCCATACCAACCCAACCCCGCCTATATATAAAAATTTAATAAATACAATATTGAAGATACACAAATATGTCAATATGAACCATACCATTTGGTTCAGGAAGTGTCATGGGGAATTCTCTTGTTCTTTTTGATATATCCATGGTGATTACCAGGAGGCAGATTCCCCGGGGGTAGATCGGTTACACACAAACACAGACTACCCACGGGTAGTCTGTGTATGTGTGTTTGCGGGTTTAAGTACTTTGCGGAGTACTATCAAGAGACCAAAGGACATCGTTTCATGATCTACATCAGTTAAACATATCTCTTGGAACTGTGCATTGTGCTATTGCGATATCGGCCATGCGACGAGAAGGCCGCTTACAGTGAAACGATATCTCTTAGTACTGTTTATAACAAAATGAAACGAAATGAGCTCAGAACCATTTGATCCTGTGAACTCCCAAGAGAATACTAAAAATTCGAGCACCAGAGCAAGAGTTCCAACAGCGAAAGGCAAAGAGTATTCTTTGGAGAGTTTCAGGCGTGCCTTTGCCTCGGCCAAAAGAGTTTTAAGAAAAGAAATTAATAATGCCTAAACGTTGCTAATGAGCGAAATTAAAAAATGCTGCTCACAATCTAAAGGAATGTATGAATAGTTTAACTACTACTGAAGAGTCTTTAGAAATTGAACTTGGCTCTTGTGAAGAAAGAAATGTATTGTATGAGAAATACGAAGAATTGTCACGGGAAAACAATGAACTTTTAAAACAATCATCCGATAGGATTCGTTGTTTACGAATTGAATGGGACTGAGAGTCATCAGTGTTGTCAAGAGAAACCACGCGAAACAGAAGTTCGAGAAGGTCAAACCGGAGTAAAAGCTTGCGCGATTCCACTTCAAGCGGAGATTCTGAAAATTCTAGTAAAAGTAAAACTTCTCGCAGTTCTAGCTCAACTTCCTCTGTGCGCCAAAAAAGGTTTAATCTGGAAGAAGAGGCGGCAACACTAAGAGCTAAAATGTGTTTAAATTGTGAGAAACAGGAATTAGAAAGAAGAAATAAAATGATCATAGAAGATTTAGAAGGAAGAAAATTGGAGTTACAAAAAGAAGAAGATAGAATGAGGGATGAATTTGAGAATATTGAAGAACAATTCAAGATTAAGGAAGAAATAGCTGAGAGAGAAGCGAAGATAAATGCGTGTGCCAAGTTTGAACAAGAAGAAAACCTTTCTCTTAGCGCTAGTGAATTACAAAAGCCATTTATTGAGAGTGGTAAGCGCGAACACATGTTGAAACTCCTTCATTCTCAATCAGAAAAAACAATTTCTACAGCAGCCGAATTTTCTGAGACAATGCCAACTATTTCAGATCAAGTTATCTTGTACGCAAAATTTCCCTCTGCCCCGAAAGAAGATGTTTTGAAAGATTCAAATGATTTACCGCGTTTCCCCCAGTCCAACGTCCCTGAATACAAACCAGCTGTCAGTCAACCCCGATACAGACTTCCACGAATGCTCAAAGCAATGTCGTGAACCCGGGGACTAATGACGTTAGTCAAGGAAACTCACCGCCTGGTAACAACGGAACACAAGATCAATTTGCAAAGTTGCTAGCTGATAGTCAAAATCTTAGCAGACTTCCATTGCAAGAACCCGGTATCTTCAGTGGAAACATGATTCAATACCCTAGTTGGATAGCGGCTTTTGAAACCTTCATTGAAACTAGAGCCAGCTCACCGTCGGAAAGGCTCGACTTTCTTAACAAATATGTTTCCGGCGAAGCGAAAGAAGTTGTGAACGGGTTTATGTTTTTAAATTCAGAAGCTGCGTACGAAAAGGCTAAGGGCATGCTTGCCAAACGATTTGGCGACCCAATTGCCGTAGCAGCAGCCTACCGAAAAAGGCTAGAAGAATGGCCTAAAATTGCTCCAAATGATGGAAAGGGGCTGAGAAAACTCTCCGACTTTCTCGTCCAATGTGAACAGGCGATGACAAAGATCAGCAGTCTTGGTGTTCTAAATGACGATCAAGAGAATCGGAAGATTGTGGCCAAGCTCCCGAAATGGGCAATTAAAAGATAGGGTCGACAAGTCTATTTTTGGAAGGAAAAGAACCAGAAGTTTCCACCCTTTTCTGAATTTGTCAAGTTTCTGGTTAAGGAATCGGACATAGCCTGTGATCCTGTGATCTCATCTCAAGCCTTGAAGGATGGAGAAGGCAAGAAAGAAAGAGAACTGACCGAGTTTGCCAAGCCATGGAAGCGTAAGGGTGCAAAAGGTGCTGCCACTCTCATCACAAGCTCGACTCCAAAGATGAAGCCAAAGACAAACCATGTCTAATCTGCAAGAAGACGCATGGTTTAGATGCCTGCCCTGAGTTCTAAAAGAGGGCTGTTTCTGAGAGAAAAGAATTTGCAAAGTCTAAAGCGCTTTGTTTTGGCTGTTTAGAAGAAGGCCACAGATCAAAGAACTTTCAACAAAGAAAGGCATGTAAAACGTGTAGCAATTTACATCCCACTGCCCTCCACGGAGATATCAAGAAAGAAGGCGCGGTTCCACAGCCAACAGATGACTCGAATCAGTCGCACTGCACGAAAACTGCGATAAACGATAACTGTAAGAGCAAAACCAACTCATTGATCGTACCTGTTTGGCTGTCACTCGTTGGAGATTCAAATAATCAGAAACTAGTCTCTGCCATATTAGATGATCAATCCGATGCGACGTTCATATCAAAGGAAGTACTTATTTCTCTCGGCATTAATGGCCCCCCAAAACAGTTGCTTCTCACAACAATGCATGCCGAAGAAGAACTGATTGAAAGCCAAAGGATTAAAGGTCTAATTGTGGACGACTTAAATCATCGAGTATCTATTCAGCTTCTGAAAATATTCTCAAGCAAAAACATCCCAACTAAGAAAGGGAAAATTCCATGACCAACCATAGCACGCCAGTGGCCACATTTAGAGCGAATTGCTGACCAACTTATGCCTTATCGAGAGGACATCGAGGTAGGTCTTTTGATAGGAACAAACTGCTTTTGTGCGATCCAGCCACGTGAAGTGATTCCAAGCGAAGACAGTGGTCCCTATGCGCTATGAACTGTGCCAGGCTGGGGAATAGTTGGCCAAGTTACTCAGACACCAGAAGACGCGGAAGACGAGTGTACTCACAGTAATGTCACTCATTGAATTGTTACACGTGAAGTTTGGGTGCCAGAAGTCTCAACCCACCATGAGGTTGATTCAGCTAGCGCAAACAAGAAAACCTGTCAGTTCTCCCTCAAGACACGAGTCAAGGAAGTATTCAATCCTATTCAGATAAGCCAGATGCTTGAGCTAGATTTTTCCGAAAGAGAGAAAGAACAGCCAGCGCTATCTCAGGATGACAAGAAGTTTTTAAAGAAGATGGAAGAAGGAATTCATCAGAGAGATGACCGGCATTACGAAATGCCTCTTCCCTTCCGTGAAGATGTGACAAATTTACTTAACAACAAAGGACTGGCCTTGCATAGGCTAAAGAGGTTGAAAACACGACTCGAAAAAAACGTAAAGTTTCGTGAAGATTATATCACGTTCATGAAGGATGTTATAGATAAGGCATATGCTGAAAGAGTTCCAGAGAATGAACATGCCAAAGACGATGGCGGAGTGTGGTATATCCCTCACCATGGCATATACAATCCTCAAAAGCCCGAGAAAATTCGTATCATTTTCGATTGCAGTGCCAAGTACAAGAATGAGTTCTTGAACCAACACCTTCT
Organism: Umimayanthus nakama; assembly: GCA_027574985.1. NCBI lineage: Eukaryota > Metazoa > Cnidaria > Anthozoa > Zoantharia > Parazoanthidae > Umimayanthus > Umimayanthus nakama. The sequence continues at coordinate 6,185 of JAOBRG010273203.1, read as the reverse complement.
CTCTAGTCCTGACTTAATCAATTCACTGATCGGTGTCCTGTGTCGATTCATGCAGGAGCTTATTGCATTTATGTGTGATATAGAAGCTATGTTTCACTAGTTCAAGGTAAATAAACTGCATCGAAATTTCCTAAGGTTCTTCTGCTGGAAAGATGGCAACACCAATGCTCAGCCAATATAATACAGAATGACCGTCCATTTGTTTGGGGCTGGATCGTCGCCAGGATGTTCAAACTATGGACTTAAAAGAACTGAGTAAGATTGCGAAGATAAGTTTGGTTCCGAAGCAGCCGATTTCATCAGACATAATTTCTATGTTGATGATAGTCATCAAGTCTGTAGACACTGTTGATAAAGCTGTACAACCAATTCAGAACACAACCAACATGTGCAAGGCTGGTGGGCGGCGTCTACACAAGTTTGTATCTAATTCCAAGGAAGTAATCGATTCAGTTCCTCCTGAAGATCGAGCAAAGAGGTTTAAAGACCTTGATCTTCGCCATGATGCTCTCCCAATCAAACGTTCCCTTGGAGTCCTCTGGTGCGTGGAGTTTGACACACTTCATTTTAGAATAACCCTGCAGGACAAGCCCATGACAAGGCGAGGAATCCTTTCCACTGTAAGTTCCGTATAAGACCCACTGGGATTGGTAGCCTTCTTTGTGTTAGTAGGAAAACAGATTCTCCAGGATCTATGTCGAGACAAGGCAGACTGGGATGATTCTATCCCAGACTCACTCAGATACCGACGGGAGAAATGGAGAAATGACCTACTCCTTCTCAAAGATGTACAAGTTCAAAGATGCCTAAAGCCACAAGATTTTGGAAGACTAAAGGCAGCTCAGCTTCATCATTTCTCGGACGCTAGCGCCGCAGGTTATGGCCAATGTTCTTATCTTCGTCTGATAGATGAACAAGACAAAATCCATTGCTCGCTTGACATGGAAAAGGCCCGTGTTGCGCCGATTAAGCCCGTCCAAATACCGCGGCTTGAGTTAACAGCAGCACTAGTGTCAGTGAAGGTTAGTGTCGTATTACAAGAAGAGCTTGAATTCAATTCAGTTACTGAATATTTTTGGACGATAGCAAGGTTGCACTAAGTTACATTCGTAATAACGCTCGTCGGTTTCATATCTTCGTGGCGAACAGAGTTCAGCAAATTAGAGATCACTGCTCCCCTGACCAGTGGAAATACAATGGAACCAAAAGATGAAGCGTCGCGTGAAGTTACAGCTCAAGGCCTAACCAGCAAATCTCGATGGCTTAACGGGCCAGAATCTCTATGGCATGCTGTTTTAAACCCGGAAAATGATGAAAAAAAAATTGTTTCTCTCTCTCCTGAAGACCCAGAAGTCAAAACCCAGCAAGTCCTCGTGGCAAAGATTTGTGAAGAGAAAGTGCCGTCACTTCTGGAACGCCTGACGTATTTCTCCGACTGTTTTCGAGCAAGAAGGTCTATAGCCCTGTGTCGTAAGTTCAAAAGACTATTGTATCAGCGAACCTTCAAGAATTCCAAAGGAATTAAAAGTAGTAACACTCAACAAGAATCTGACAAGCCAGATCATTCAAAAGTATCAGCAGAGGAACTCCATCAAGCTCGTACAAGATGAAGCCTTCTCGAAGGAAATTCAAGTTGTACTTTCCAATACGATGTTACAGACAGAGATCAGTTGAAACAACGTAACAAGTCTTTGAGAAAGACTAGTTCGTTATATAAGCTAGATATAATTCTAGACGAGAATGGTGTTCTCCGAGTTGGTGGACGCATTAGACATGCCAATGTACTACAGGAAGTTAGACATCCCGTCATTCTACCAAGAAAGGGCCACGTTACGAAACTGGTGATTAGGCATTACCATGAACGAACTGATCACCAAGGTCGTGGATAGACACTGAATGAAGTTCGTTCAAGTTGATTTTGGATTGTTGGTGGAAGTGCAGCCGTGAGAAGTCATATATCCAGCTGTGTTACGTGCCAAAGGTATCGTGGTGATGTTCAGGTACAGAAGATGGCAAACCTTCCCCTTGACAGATTGGAGCCTGCACCTCCCTCCACCTTTTGTGCTGTGGATTCTTTCGGGCCTAGCTTAGATTATCAAGGAAGGTCGAAAAGAGATGAAAAGATAAGGAGTTATTTTTACGTATATAGCTTCGCGTGCAAACGATCTAGAGACAGCCAAGTCCCTGGTGACAGATTCATTTATTAACGCAATACGACGGTTTCTTGCCCGACGCGGTCCTACGAGACAGACAAGATCTGATCAAGGATCTAATTTCGTTGGCGCGAAGAGACGGCTGAAGGATACTGTTGCAGAAATGGATCAAGCCCGCATCGCAAAATTTCTGCTGAAGAACAACTGTGACTGGTTTGAATTTCAAATGAATGCGCCTTGTGCGAGCCATATGGGCGGTGCATGGGAAAGACAAATTAAGACAGTGCGTGGCGTGCTTGCAACACTGCTCGATCAAGCTGGAACTCGACTTGACGATGAATCGCTAGGAACCTTGATGTGCGAAGCTGAGGCTATAGTAAATAGCAGACCTCTTACAGTGGACAATCTGAGTTCTCCTAATTCGTTAGAGCCTTTAACACAAAATCATCTTCTCACCATGAAATCGCGAGTTATTCTACCACCACCGGGAGGGTTTCAACATGCTGATCTCTATTCAAGAAAAAGATGACGAAGAGTACATCTTTTAAATGAATTTTGGGTTCGTTGGCGCAGAGAGTTCCTGCAGTTTTTACAAGAGCGCCAGAAGTGGGTTCGTCCACTCCGTAATCTTGAGGCAGGCGACATCGTTCTAATTAAAGACGAAGAGCGTGTGCGAAACAAATGGCAACGTGCTCGCGTAGAGAAACCGTATTCAGAAACCGATGGATATACCCGAAAAGTCAAAGTAGCTGCGGGCGATTCGAACCTAGATAACAAAGGTCGAAAAACCAGGCCACCTTCATTTTTCGAGCGTCCAGTAAAGAAGCTGGTACTCTTGGTTCCCAGTGAGGATAACAGTAACCGGGGAGTCCCCACCGTGGAGCTGACAGAATCACGATAAGTGAACACTGAACAGTATTGTATTCAGACATTTTTTATTGTTATTATTAGATACTGTTTGTAAATTGTGTCCAATTTAGGAGAGGCATAGCTGCAATAACCCTCAGTAATGTAGTGATGAATTTATTGTTTGCAGTATTCCCGGGGGACCGCCCGTGTAGTTGTTTAGATAACAGTTGAACGTAGAGAAATTGGTTTGAGTATGAGTTTTTGCGTGGCGCCGATTGCGTTATTAGTTGAGTTGAGGAGAATCTCGACCTTGCGGATTTAAGTACTTTGCGGAGCACTACCAAAAAACCCAAGAGGACATCGTTTCATGATCTACATCAGTTAAACATGCCTCTTGAAACTGTGCTATTGCGATATCAGCCATGCAACGAGAAGGCCGCAGAGTTTTGACAACGTGACTATAACGCTCTTAAAAAAGTCATCTCTGCCCCCCCCCCCTCAGTAATAAGAGAAAATATATCAGATTGCCCCCCTGTTCAAAAATGGCTAGGTACGGCGCTGGTGGCGAATTGCGCGTAGAGGTCAGTTCAAAGTGAAAGTCAAACGCTGATTTAATTGTTAGTAGACGTATTTATCAAGCCGATCGTCGTTTTAGCGACATATCTAGAGCAAAGCAATGTGCTTTTATGAGTGTTTCAGCGCTGTTTAATCCGTGCAAACTCCTGCTGTGTTTCGCAATGGACGGCCGACACAGTCGATGAGATACTGATTGGAGATGTCATGTATGTGAAAGCCTTTGACGATGATACCCTTACCGATACAGAAACATTTTCGCTGACATATTACCTGATCGAATACATTGGCCAGCGATGACTGCCGATCGAGCCCAGACAAATCAACTGCCCACTGCTTCAACTCTATGTCATGTGCATGTAACCAAGTTTTCAAGGAGCTGATACTGTAAAAAGAAGATTTACGTTGATAAATTTAATTTCTGGTGCTGAGACTAGTTCACAGCAGATCAGTTACAGTGCAAGCTCGCAGCACACTTTCTATTAGAAACTTCTAGTCTATTCTTTTGTAACGTTCTCAGGCCCAGGCACCCCAAAGGAGGTACTTTACAGCTTTGCAAATTGTGCCTTCCATCCAAAGCGGCAAGTTATTTAATGTATCATTACAAAACCTTTCAATCGTCTGAAAATGTAAACTACTAAATTAGCAAACAATCTTGGCAGAATTGTCCAGAAACAAGATGGACAGTTTTAGGCCAAGTAAAAAAAGTATATTAGTTTCCCGTCCGGAATCACCGAAAATATGAGGCGGGAGGTCCTTTATGTTTATTATTTTGTCATTTTTTGTTATTTCCAAAATATACGTTTTATGAGCCCTATGGTTGCAATAAAACAACATAACACGTTCGTGAAGCTAGTTTCAATTTTTAACACTAGCCAATTTTCGTTTTGACCCTTAGTTACTGAAAAATTTGGATCTTTCAACTTCTAATACACGCTATTTTTTTACAAGAACCAGTAACTTTCGGCTCAGCCTGGGTTCTTCTTAAGCTTTTGGCGATTTCAGCCTCAAAGTGTTATTAAATTGTTCTTACTTCCTGGTAATTCCACTCGGAACAACAAAACGACGCTAAGAATGACGTGTTTACTATTATTTCATCTTGCTGTATGCGAAAACATTAGAAATTGTCCATACAGAGTCCGCGGACGTCATGTCATTCCTCCAGCGCTTGATGACCCAGCTAGTTCTAACAGGTCTCTCTATACATGTGTATCTCATTCTTTGTTGAAAGGATTAAAAAAAAAAACTTTTCTGATCAAAATTTCGGCTGGATGATTGTTCTTGGCTTGTTCTTAATTTTCGGGCAAATCTCAGTCTGGGTGTCCTTGTAAGAGTTGTTCCTATAAAAAAGCGTGTAGTGGCGTCCTTTGATGTTTGCATGCATGGAAACTCCAACTGAATTCAAAATGGTTTAAGGATAAAGTTGTAGTAAACAACGAAACACGTCAGAAAATAAAATGGTTTCGGAGAAATACATGTATACTACGCCTCGTGCCATCAGTGTGTGTTTCACTAGTAGCTGTTTAAAAAGTTCCTTAAACGTTTTACTCGGTGCGTAAGGCGATGAGTCTAGGATTCGAGGCCGTTCTTTTTCGTTGTGTCGCGTTGGTATCGCGGGCTTGCAAAATTGGCATGCGGTTTTATAAAAAAAATGGCGGATACAATAATGAGCGAAATACTCGTCGAAGGATGGTTTGAAAACGAAAAAAAAGTTCCAGTTTTAGCGAAGAAGAATAATTCGAAAAGTATTGAAAAGATACACTGCTTTCCTTACTGGGGTTCGCTGTTAACAAGAGAAATTATTCAGTCAAAAATGAATTGTGATGCGTTAAAAAGATTGCTGGATCAGTCACTCAGTGGATGGTCGATTGCAGCGTCTCTGTCAGACAGTAAAACAAACTGTCGCTTGGTAAGATTATTACTGGATCAGTGGATGGTTGATTGCACTGTCTCTGTCTGGCAGTGAAACAGACTGTCGCTTGGTAAGATTACTGGATCAGTGGATGGTCGATTGCACTGTCCCTGTCTGACAGTGAAACAGATTGTCGCGTAGTAAAATTACTGGATCAGTGGATGGTCGATTGCACTGTCTTTGTCTGACAGTGAAACAGACTGTCGCTTGGTAAGAATACTGGATCAGTGGATGGTCGATTGCACTGTCTTTGTCTGACAGTGAAACAGACTGTCGCTTGGTAAGAATACTGGATCAGTGGATGGTCGATTGCACTGTCTTTGTCTGACAGTGAAACAGACTGTCACTTGGTAAGGTTACTGGATCAGTAAATAGTCGATTTTACTGTCTCTGTCTGACAGTGAAACAGACTGCCACTTGGTAAAGGTTGTGGAATAACTGAGAGCAGCGAATGCCATGGTGTGAACTATAACTATAAGCAACTTCCATGAACAACGTTTAAAAAAGAAAACGGTCTGTAAAACAGTATATTTACAATTTAGGGTGGCTCGATTTAGTTTTCTTTCTTTGTGCACGCGCGCCGTTGTTCGATTTATGGGCCGCCGTGATGCTTGTAAGGCATTAAGAGGCTGTCTCCCTAAGAGCGGTACGCTCGTCGTCGGTTTGGAACTTCGAATTTCTTCATTTTTTGTGCCATG
>JAOBRG010273092.1:0-16202 GCA_027574985.1 Umimayanthus nakama | reverse complement strand
AACTTTCCTAATACTGTCATTTGTCTACATGTGTTATATCTTTCAAACTAAGTGGAAATAAATAATTGTTGTTGTTGAGTAACTATAAAATTATTTACGCTAATGAATACCTAAAAAATACACCAACTACAGACTAATTCCTGTACGTGTTTAAGCTAGTCATCAATTGCCAAGTGAGAGTCCTATCAAAATGGTTACGATGTTTTCTTTTGAAACAAGTCGCATACTGTACAGTTGATAAGTTTATCACAACCTTATTATTAAGCGCTTAATCTGCCGATCCAGATTTTTTAAAAGTCAAATCGAAATCTGCAACGAGATTCAACAAAAAATTAACAAAAAAGAGCTTTTCAGTAAAACACTGTTTTGTTTACTCAGGGTAGCTTTTGAAAGAATTGTTTTTCTCTCTCTTTCTGTCCAGAGCTTTGTCACCAGTTTCTTTGCAGAGCTTGCAAATAGGCCAGCTTTCTTCAATTTCAACTGGCGACTAAAGTTTCCCTTTGGCACCACGGTTCTCCCCAAAGCATTGCAGTGTGGTGTAGCACCCCTCTATTCTTAGCAAGCACCCCGCTGAGATGGTTATTAAAGTAATTGATATCATACCTTTTTTCAGAAAAAAAGATTGACTAAGCATGGAAAGGAATTGATTTCTTTAAGTTTGTTCGTTTGATCGTTCGCTACTGTGAAATGTAACAAGTACAGCCCCTTCAAATTTGATGCAAGAAAAGTCGCCATTTCTAGCAACAACTCCAGCCGATTCTGATCAAGGCCAAACTACACATTGAGGATTTCAGTTTGTAAATAAATCAATTTCAAAACAGAAAGATGCAGTGGTGTCATTTTCTGGGGATTCAATTGTTATGAAAATTTATGCTAGTTACAACAGTCATTGTGCTAATTTCACATCCTGTGACACTTTTTTCTGGGGAGAACCCTGGGCACTGTTGCATTTTGCAAAACTTCAGAGTCAAGAGCAGTTGCTGATTTCATGTAGTTTTCACACAAATCAACCTTTTCCAAGTTGGCCTTCTCATCCATGGGCAATGACAACAATGTCTCATGTCTGTTTGACTGAAATTCTTAAAGTAAATATCTAAACCACTAATCATTGACAGAGACCAGAAATGCCAGAGCTCAGTTGAAATGAACAAGCTTTCATATCAAGACAAGTGCAGGCAAACCACAAAGGTCATCATCTTCGGATTTTGACATAAAAAAAAACATTTGCGAGCATTCCTTTTACAACTCCAAGTTTCATCCTTTTTAAAAAATGATTCATATTTTCCATCATTTTAACAATAGTTCTGTTCACACTCCAAAATACCAAGGTAATCTTATAAGTCGCATTTAAGGTTATTGAAACACCTGAGATTCAGAGTTTGTTCTATTTTGTTGACCAAGATCAAAAACAAACCAAAAACAAAAATCAAGAGAGACTTGCAAGAGTTTTTAAAACTCAATAACATTGTTATTCCTTAAGTAAGGGTGATTTTTCAATAAAGACTGAACTTGGCACAAATAGCTCTGTAGCATGAGCAAGTTTCAAACCCTGATGTACCTATCCTTTAACCATACTACCAATCACTTTTTGAACATAATCAACAAGAACTACATTGACATGAAGGTTACTTGTACAGAAACATGTTGATGATTTGGATGCAGCTATCTGTGTTTATCAATTCCAATTTTGTGTGAGACTTCTCTGTTGCAAAGATTATCAAGAATATGAACCTCCTAGGTGTTCTAAGCATTATCTCCTACTGTCAATCAGCCACTGAAACACACAATTTACACAATTTATATATATTAAATTCAGCTCAATAACAAATTTTGAGGAACTTGCATTTCATATGAGGTCAAATTGATATCCACAGAGCTGTGACAAAGCTTTTGGGATACAAGAAGTTGAAGTAATCTCACCTTGTGTCGCCTCACTCAGATTTGGCTAAGTTCAGAGTGTGCCCACCCCCTACCTGTCAACTGAAATCTCGAACACCGTTTTTACAATCATAATGACAAATTTCTTTTTTTGATGAGGATACTATAAGTTTGTGTTACTGTAAAGTTTCAGTTACTGGCGTCCTTTTCTTGACACCACCTTAGACAATTTTAGCCGAGTCAAGTCACTAAATCTCCTCAAAGGTGAAAGTGATTGCAACATACTTTTAACAAAGACTGCACAAGTTTATACAGAACGACTTACTGGCACGATCAAACCTTTCCAATTAAGAATGTTCGTATCTTCCACTAGAATGTCGCGGAAAATTTTGCTTCCAGACTTTCTGATATCACCAAGCTCCTGCAAAAGTAATAAGAAGTATTTTTTAGCAATTTTAAAACATGAACGGAAAAACTAAGAAAGGGAAGTGGGAGCTCATCTGCAATCTACATAAACAATAATAGTAGATCCACTTGTGTCTTGCATTGTAAGAATAATTTCTTTACAAGGAACTACCTTGAAACTGATGTATACCTTTTTATACTAGACGTTCTGAACATCTGTCCTCAGATTTGAAACCGGCTGCTTGTTTTATGACTATGAGGAAATCACTCAACTAAATACCACGACAGAGCAACTTCAAATCAGCACTTCCACAAGCGCTCCGTTACTAAAAGCGACTAGAAATAAAAACTGCTTATTCATTAATGTTTCCGTTACTTTATTTAGTAAAAATCAAGAAAGGAAACAGCATCTTTTCCCTTGATTTCAACTCACCTTCTGTAGTCTCCTCGTGGCCGCCATGCTAGAAATTTATTGATTTTACACTCCCGTCTTCGCCTTGAGTCCAGTCCCCCAGCTCAGAAATCTACGAACATTTGTTCCGAAGATGACGAAGGAAAGAAGTCAGTAGTCGATAACTAATCGTCGGGCCAGTTGGCAGCCTCGTTCCGCGCGGATGGCACGAGGGTTGGGCGACAGTTGGGCCAGTGGAGCAAGAGGTCCCTTTTTGCTTCTTTGTGATTGGTTGTTTTGTCACGTCTTAACGCCAATGGTGTATTTACACTGCCTCCAGTAGCCTGCCCGCAGAGGAGAGGGGAACTAATCTAACGCAGTGACGTCATCAGCAAAACTGTGTATCATTAAAGTGAGGGGGTAACCAGTAAGGTTTGGCCGCTGAGCACTGGTTACCCCCTCACTCACAGCTCCCATCTGGCCTTGTTGCTCAGTTGGTAGAGCAACGATGATCTCTTCCGGAGGTCGTGGGTTCGAAGCCCACCGGGGTCAGAGATTTTTTCTCTTTTTCCGTGTGGGCCCATTTCCTATCTACGGCTGACGCTCAGTAGGTAAATTATTTCAGAGCACTATAACTTACTACAACTAAACCTAAACATATGCTTATCAGTGCTCAGCGGCCAAACCTTCCTGGTTACCCCCTCACTTACATGTTGATTTGCCGCAAATTACCATCTTAATTTCCCACGACCCGCTCCCACCTGGCCTTGTAGTTCAGTTGGTAGAGCAACGGTGATCTGTTCCGGAGGTCGTAGGTTTGAACCTCACCGGGGTCAGAGATTTTTTATCTTTCTCCGTGTGGCCCATTTCCTATCTGGGGCTAACGCTCAGTAGGTATTATTTTGGATTATTTCAGAGCACTATAACTTACTACAACTTAACCTAAACATATGTGTATCATAAAGCCTGCTCTTTTAAAAAGTAGTACTTTCAGGTTGGACTAAGAATCAAACTTAAGGAACTCCAAGTGTTTTGAACACTGAAGAGCAAATCACTAAATGCACAAATTTTATTTGTATCAATTCCGCGCGCCTTGTGTCGCGGATTGGCCCTGGAACGACATGATATATGATTTTGCAGACTTCCTCGCTTTTTGCAGGGACTCAAATCAGCTGGAAAGCACATATAAGAGATTCGGGCCAAAAACATTTCTGCAGGGGGAAATGCAAAAAAACAAAACCGAGGAGTTGGAAACCTAAAAGTACCATCTCTTACTTAAAGTGGTATGAATTGTTTGGGGTAAATGCAAGCGATCGGACCGTTATCCCTGAGATTAGTTGTTATAAAGTCTTCCGGTGCGGTGTGCAGTGTGTACCATGTTGACGGTCCATGTTTGGTTTTGGTAATACTAATATTTGGTGGGTGGAACTACAGGCTTGTTATTTTGAGCACGTGTCTATTCTGTGTGTGCAATTTCAGTACAAAATAGCGCTGCGCACAGATACTATTTATAGTACCAAAACTCAGACAAACAACCGACATCGAATCTCAAGGGATTTCTAACGTCCCATTTTCTTTCAGTAAGGCTTAACTCTACGAACACGCATTCTTTGTTTTTTCTTTCTTTCATTGTTAAGGTTTGTGTGCTTTAACAATAGGGGGTGGGGTAGTTATACTGTCTTTTATCCAATGGGATCTTTCGTTCGTACGGTTAAAGATGACCCTTTTCTTTTGTTGGAAATGCAAGAATAAACAAGAATATAATTATTTTAAACTCGGACATGACTTTGACGTCATCTGTGCGCAATGCTATTGAGATATGTTTTTTTAAAAAAATCAAAAGTATGTAAAAAAAGCGACATATCGTCAGTCAAAGAAAGCAGAAACAAGAACTAGTTGCCTTTGCAAACACAGGAATGTTGCGAACACGGGATTTTTTACAGTAATTGCTCTTCTCGATTTTTTTACAGTATATAAAGTTTAGTGTGAACATTTTGTGTTGTCAGCTGCGCGCGTGTATGAATGGTCGAAAGCCTCTTTCCCCCGCCACATATATACGGATATTTTTTGTTGAGTAAAAACGTTCATAGTTGTCCTGAACATCTGGCAGGATTGTATGAGCCAAACACAAAGCATGTTATTTCAGACGAAATGCCAGTGAACATAATTAGCTCAATGACATGTGATTACGGCTAGGCATAAAATACGAATAGCATAACGAGAATGCACTATTAGGGGCGAACCATTTGATCTTTGAAGAGGGGGTGCTTTTTTGAAGAAAATCTTCCTGCAAGCCAAGTTCTCGTAAAAAAAAATCCTGCAGCAATTGGTGAACAAAAAAACAAATGCATCATATTCCCAAGGGAAAAAAAGTTGCAGTTCAACACTTTAGTCTGGCTGCAGTCAAACTGTGAGCTTAAAAAAATGGGTTTTCGTGTAACTATTAAATTTTTAACTTTATTTCAAGAAACTTTGGTTATTTCTAAAAGCAGTGAATTTGTGTGTAGAAAAAATGATTTTGCACATACTTTAAGCAATCGTTCTCGTCGGTAAACAGTGGAGTTAGAGCTAATACGTTATTCCATTTAGAATGAAGTTGTTAGAGGGTCACAAAAGCGGTGTTCGATTACAGCTCACTATTTTCATTCCGGTCGGGTTTTAATAGTTCTTTTTTTTCGTGTTTTGGCGTTTACAGGACGAAAAACAAAGTATTTATAAAAGCTGTTTTTCGATCGCTCTATGTAAGCAGACTGAAACATAAAATTTTTGACAAGGAGATATACACATATAGCATGCACTTCCGGTGTCCTGAGATGATAAAATAAGTTATCTGACTGCTTAATTAAAATTGTTGACACTTCAAACTCGAAAAGTGATGATTGCAAAAAGTATATTTGACTTTACACAAGTCACTATCTAGAGCGAATTAAGAGAATAAAGGGGAGTTCAGTCAAATGTTTAATTTCTCAGATATTTCGTTTTAGCTTTTACGAACTCTCCTAGCTGAGAAATGAAATAACACCCGCAGTCTTCACCACAGGCCACATCTTCAAGCTACTCGAAGCATTCCCATTTTGAAAAAAACCGCTATTTGATAAATACTTAGGTTGGTAGTACAGTGTACGACGCGATGTAAACAAATAAATTATTTTTCAGTTATATTAGTTTGCCCCTTTTAGTTATCTCTTGGTTCAGTACAATAGTGATGTGATATGGTATGTTTCTCTCCTGTGGGCCTTGATGCGTAGCTGATAGCCTGCAAGCCGGCTCTTTATTATTTGGGGGTGGTGGGGAGGGTGAGGGGGGATGCACAAACGAGCCGGGTAGCAGGCCATGCTGCTGACGTTTCAATGAATTCATCGCAGCAAATGTCAGAAATAAGTAAAGTGCAAATTAAAAGATTACGGACCGAGTTAGGCTGTTAATACAGCCTCTTGTTACTATGATAATAATATTAATAACATTAACAATAATAACAATACTAATACTAATAATAACAATAATATCAATAATAACAATTATTTTTATTATTTTTATTATTATTTTCATTATTATTATTGTTGTTGTTGTTGTTGCTATTATTTTTATTATCACTATTGTGAGTATTTATTTATTTAGTAACTGTAATGTTGTAAATTCTGCAGACTGTACCAGTGCATTACTTTTCAATATCCATGTCTGCAGTATGTAATTATTTAGCACTTGAAAATTGTGAGTTGTAGCTCTAACTGTTTTAAAAACGTAAAACAGTATATTTTTATGTGGAAAAAAGGTACTAGTTACAGTGTTGGCGACACTCATGACAGAATTTGGTTTCTATCACAATGTCTGGGACACTCACAATACAATGTGATACCTATCAGAATGGTACCTGTCGCAGTGGTAGATCTTAACAGAAAAACCTGGTACATATAACAATACTTGACACTCTCAGTACAATCTGGCACCATCCAACGTGTCCAGGACACTCAAAACACAATCTTGTACCTGTATCTTTGAAAGCACATTGAAAATTATTCAGTGTAGAATAAGAAACCCTAACTTGGTCAGATAAATCATAAAGTTTGATATGCATGAGCGCCTCGAAGGCAGCACATGGTTTAGAATCACTCTGCAAAATTTCTCAAGTATCATTGATTCCGGGCGACCAGACGTGGCACCCGCGGAGGTCATAAGTAACCAGGCGCAATCCAACTATCATATATAGCATTTTAAGTTATAGGATAATTTATTACTTTTATTTGTACATATAATATTTTATACATTGTCTTAATTAGTGTCCCCAATTAGCTTCATGAGCTAAACACATTTGGCATTCTCAATAAAGGTTATTGATTGATTGATTGATCCCCGACTGTCAACTGTCCCCGCACTCCGTATATTTAGCAACGAACGACGCTGCAGATGAAACCCTGCACGAAAGATCTCATTTTTATCTTTCTCCTCCGCAGCAATTAAATATTCAAAGTGACACCTTCGGCACCGGTAATGACAACAATCATCCTGTTTCGGCGACTGAACCCAAGAATCGTCTTCCAGCGCCCATAAATGATTACCGTGGCCGATATCGTCACAGTAAATAACCGACCCCGCTATTGTGAGCATGTGCACGGCGCCAAAGTCAGGCAAGAAAAATGTCACTCGCATTTTCTCCTCTGTTGCAATTAAATATTCAAAGTAACACCTTCAGCACTGGCAATATCAACAACCGTCCTGTACCCGCGATCAAATCCAAGAATCGTCTTCCAACGCCAAAAAAAGATTATCGCGGCCGATGCACTTCTAACTTCGCCACAATAAACAACCATCCCCGACATGGTGAGCATGAGTACGGCGTCAAAATTCTGTTAACCAACAACTCCTAGTCACTCGCGCCCAAGATCGACGAAGTTTGCTCTGTAATGTTGGATGTGAAGCCAGATTGAGGATCTTTCAACGATAACCACATCTGCAATCCAGGATACTCGTTTATTTCAAAAAATCGTAGCTCGGATATCCACGGCGGAGTTGGCCTTTACATCGAAGAGTCAATCAAGTTCGTGATACTTGACAATTTATCCCATCCGGACTTTGAGACCCTGTGGGTGTGGCTTAGACCAAAAAGATTGCCGAGAGGATTTCCTTGCATAGTTGCCGGTACTGTGTACCACTCCCACTTAGGGATCAACGATTGCGGCATGTTAGACCACCTGACTACTTCCCTAACTGCTATCGAGGGACTGTACCCTGGGAGTGGTATTCTCGTTTGCGGCGATTAACCGGATGAACCTCGGCCGCTTCACTGCACAGTTTAAGTTAAAATAGATTGTCGACAAACCAACAAGAGGAGACAAAACCCTCGACCTTGCCATCACCAACCTGCCCTAACCTGTATGACAAGGACGCAGTTTATACCTTACCGCCCTTCGGCCTCTCTGACCGTAATGTAGTCATCGTACGTCCCAAACAAAGACAACCCGTGAGGATCCAGTCGGAAAGTCATCACCAGACGAGATACTCTACCAAGCAGGAAAGCTGAGCTTGGCCGCTATTTTGCTGCCATAAATTGGTCGATTGTGGATTCAGCCCAAACCTGCGAGGAGAAGTCAACTCTGTTGTGCGACACCATCACCCTCGGACTAGACAGTCTCATCCCTTCGGTACGATTCACAGTTCATAACAACAAAGCTCCGTGGATCGCCCCCGAATTCAAGGCCCTGATCACTAAACGTCAACAAGCTTTCTATAGCCAAGATGCTGTCAGTTACCGCTACTATCGTAACTTAGTAAATCGGGAGCGGAAAGGTCTCCGCGGTAGGTTCTTTAAGTCGAAAGTAAACCATCTGAGGGAAACTAAGCCTTCCCAATGGTGGGAGATAGTCAAGCGTACCGGTATGTCGCCCACGTCGGACTCTGTCCTGCGCGTTGAGGGCCTGGAACACCTCCCCGCACGCGAATTTGCTAATGAAATCAACTCCGCGTTCTTGGAACCAATAGGGACTTTAAGATTGAAGAACGCGGACGTGAGACCCCGAACCAGAAGTGAAAAAACGTGTCTGCACATGTCATATGGAGCTTGTGACCGGCGTTACCGCTCTTCGCGGACGTGGTTGAACAAGGTATGGCGTCGGTGTCGAGTTTCAAGTAAATTAGTTTGATTTTTACACTTAAACAGCAACAAACTGAAAACTTTTGCTTTATTTGATTAGACTAATTACTGAGGTTTGTTTTCAATGGATTTGCTTAGACAAGAATATCGAAAACTAATTGGGTTTTCCCACTTTCCAGCACGGAAAACTCAGTCTCAGAGTTTCAGTGGCATGGCAGCAAAGAATCCAAAGAAACAGTGTGTATTTCAGAATATGCAGTTTCGCTATGAAAAACCACAGAGTGTTGTAAACCTAGTAGTTATAGTTTTGCTTTTGTCAGATTTCCTTGGTTGCACGTTAATTGTGGAGAAATTCCAAGAGCTTCAGCGAGGAAAGGGAGATCGGGTTTTTCCACTCTAAAAATTGGTTTGCATTTCGCTTCGTCTAAGTTGTGTTCGAGGTTGAATCGCGGATAGCTGTAATAATGAAACTCCAGGTTTCTTCATAGAGTAAAAGAAACTCTTCCCAATCAATGATTCCACTGTCAAAACTTAAAAGCAGGGCATCTCAAATTTCTCGAAAACTCATTCTGCAGTGCAGCTGAACGCAAAAGTCAAATGTTCAAAGTCTTCAGATCTTCATTCCCGCGCAAACTAACGTTCGTCGTCATCTTAACTTATTTTTCCCGCCACAAACACGGCGTCCTCGTCCCAGTCTTATCGCGGCTACGGCGTTCTAGAAAACGTCCGCGTTCTTCGATCTTAAAGTCCGTAATGACGGCCTTCACGCCCTTAGAGGCGATCCCTTCCTTCGACGCGAGCTCAAACGTACTCATTCTATCCGAGGATGACGCTTCGAAGGCGCTTAGCAAACTGAACCCCCGTAAGACTTTGGGCCCCGATGGTGCACCCAATTGGGTGCTTAGGGAGTACAGTGACATCCTCTCTCGGCCCATCACTTCCGTTTTCAACAGCAACTTCGCCGAACAATTACCATAATCTTGGAAACTGGCCGACATCGTTCCCGATACAAAACAGAAACCTGCCAAGGCCATCAACAAACACTTACGGCCGATCTCCCTTTCCCCGACCATTTCTAAAGTGGCGGAGGACTTCGTTGTCGCCACGTATGTCGCCCCGGCGGTGTTGAAAACTATCGATCCTGACCAATTTGGAAGTATCCCCAAATCACCTCAGGTGCAAGCTCTGATATCAATGCTCCATCACTGGACGCAAGCTTCCGGTGGAACGGAATCTGCCGTCAGGGTAATCTTAATTGATTACCGTAAGGATTTTTACTTCTTCGATAACCATCCGCTTCTCGTAAGATCATGTGTCTCAACATTCCCAGGGGTGTTGTACGTTTGGTGATAGATTTCCTAGCCAAGATTGTGCAGCGCAACTCTCCCGGTGTGGCCCAATCCGCAGTAAACTTTGTTGAGGCTTGGTCCAAAAAAACAACATGCAGCTCAATGCCGACAAATGTAAAGTCATGTTGATTGACTTTAAGAAGTCCAAACACGTTCCCCCCCCCCCTGAAGGTCAACGGAAAAGTTCTAGAGACCGTAGATAGTGCTAAGATCTTAGAACTGACGCTTTCTAACAATCTGAAGTGGAATAACCATGTATGCGAATCCTAAAAGAAAGGAAACAAGCGGCTTTATTTCATCACCCTTTTGAAAAGAGCTCGCGTCCCTGTTATGAACATCATCAAATTTCGTTGTACCAACATCCGTCCAGTCCTTGAATACGCTTCTCCCGTATTCTATCACGCTTTGCCCGCTTACCTCAACGGTGATCTTAAGAGGGTGCAAAAAAGAGCCTTGTCGATCGTGTTTCCTACACTAAATTATAACGCCTCCTTTGAGAGGTGTGGCCTATCCACCCTCTACGAAAGAAGGGCTGTCCTATGCGACCGACTATTTAATACAATCTCAAGCCCTTCTCACAAACTGAACCGCCTGCTTCCAGCGAGGAACAGTGCTGCCTACCACACAAGACACCAGCGAGTTTATAGTTTACCGCACATGCGCACACACCGTTTTAGTAGCTCCTTCATACCAGCCACGTGTATCCTCGCCAACAAAGGAGTTTAAGTATTTATTAAAGTGTCTCCCAAGCTCCCAGAACTTCAGAGTGTTGTTAGATAATTGTAATCACTTCCGATCCTCTTATATTGTAGATTTTTTTATAGTTTTAGCATAATTTTTGTAGATTTATTGTAAATATATCATTATGACTTTATTTTAAATATATCTTTTTGGCTGTATTTCTCGGCTTTGTCAAATATGCAATTCAGTCCTCTGGCAGCTATGTATTTTAGTCAATAAACCAGCTTATTATTATTATTATTATTATTATTATTATTATTATGATTATCCTTATTATTATTAGTTCCGAAACTTATTTAAATTTATTTTTCGAAAGAAACTAGTAAAACATAGACTTGTGGGATTATTTGCAAGTCGTCATTGCAACTAAATTGACTTAGCAACGCTGTAAAATCTCCAACTCCAACAACGTATTTTCCTTGTTTTGTAATAAGATACGTTTCTTAAATCTGATATGTGTCAACCTATCTCTGTATTTCAGCAAGTGTTGAAATGCTTTACACCGATACCAATCACACATTTCTTTATGAACCATAAGAAAAACTTTGCTGTAATCTTTGTAGCCTCGTATTCATTTATTTCTTTTCAAATTATTTTAAAAATTGTTTTAACTATGTTTACCCACCTCAATTAGGCCTACCTACCTACATGCAGGTTAAATAAAATACAGTAAAACCAGGTAAGAAAAGGACAAACTTTGCTGTTGTGGTAAAGGAAGAAACTTGCTTTTGTTTGAAAACTCTGAAAACCAGGTGGTGCTTCTGAACATGATTAGAAGTTTTTCAAAGTTTCAAAACTAGAGTCGATTTCGTGAGACAATTTTGCTTTATCTAAAGCTATTATTGACCCTGTGCTTTCAAATCCAGGTGGTGGTAGTATTCCTTCAAGTTTAAGTATTCCACGAGGTGGTTCAATTCCCCCTGCATATAGTTTCTCAACGTCAAACCCAGGGGAAGATCTCCCCCTTATTTTTGCCTTCTTTCTTAGATTACTAATCTTCAGACTTCGTATCAGTTTGAGACGATCCTTTCATCTCTGGATGTATACCTTCTCGCTTCTGCTTGTCATTCTTAAACCCTTCGTGGTGATTCCTTTTAACATGATTATCCCTTACACCTTGACGGCCATCTTTTGCTGACGAAGCTAATCCCAACTTTGCCACAGAGGAAGTCCCTTGACTACACAAAGTTTTCTTTTTTCTTTTGCATTCCTTTTTTTGTGAATGCTTTTCCTCTCTGGTTTGTTGTTCTTGGAAACAAAGCTTAAAATCTGGCCATTCTTCCCGACTGTGTTCCGCATTTCCAGAGTTTTTTGCAATTTTGTTTCCGTTGTGGTTGCTACAATGAACTTTGCCTTGGGCACTTAACCCTTTCATAATACCTTCGGTGCGTAGCTGCAACGGCATTTCATTTTGTCGTCTATCTAATGCTGGCAGCTCTGAATCACGTATTTGCTTCCCAGCAATATCCGTTGCGTCTTTGATCTCGCACACTTTATCAACAATATTCTCTATTCCAGTCTCTGCTTTATTTTCAGTTTTTGATTCTCCTTCATCAAATTTGTCTTTGTTGTTTACTTTCTTTTTGTTTGCACTTCTTTGTCTTCTTTCTCTCTTCTTAGAACTGGGCGCTGGAATGTCCTTATTACTTCCAGTTTCAGTTACGAAGCATTCCGTTTTGCGAACAGCCTTACTCCTGGGGTGTTCATCAATCTCTTTACGGTCAGTGCAGCCGCTTGTTTGTTCGGTAACAAAGTGACTATCGCCTTCCGACAACTCTTTCTTACCTTTTGAACTACTAACTTTTCTCTCTTCACGTGCAACTTTACGGTTGTCTAAATCCATCCTTGAAATAACTACAGCTCCTTTCTCTTCCACCAAAAAGGAATTACCATCTGCAGTAACACTTGCGTTTTCTTTCCTTTCACACTCTACCAAACAAGAACACGATTCTTCAATATAATTAGCGGAAGCTCCCTTTTTGTTTGCCATGTTTCCTTTTCCAGTTGCGACTTTTCTGGGGGACTCAAACTTTGAATTATTCAGTTTTGATTTACCTTTCCCAAATTCTTTGCTGTTTTTAACGTCATAGTTTTTGTTGTTGTAAGTCTCAGCAACATTCTTTGGTTCTTCAACCACTAATGTAGAATCCAAACTTTGCCTTTCTCGTTGAAGACTGCTTCGGCCTAAACCTGGTCTCTTGTTGGGCTCATTTTTACTTAGTGTTGGAGAACCCCTTGGACCGGTGTTACTACTGTGCGGCCTCTGCTGTTTCCTTCCCCAATAGTTACTCTTTTTACAAGGATTCCCCTTCACTCTCGCGGCTTCAGTCTCCTTTGTCCTGGATGAGTTTGCATATGATGACACTAATTCGTCAAAACTAGGCCCTAAAACCAAAGAACTGTCCGTGGCCAACGACTCAAGTTCAGTGGAAGGTTGTGGTGTCTGCAGGGAATCAAATACATGGGGAAAGATCTGTTTACTTCACTGGTATGACAGTTGCTGAGAGAATACAATACAATACAATATTTTAATATCAATTCTCCCCAAGGGGCTTTTCAGAATAAATTTTAAATAACATATGGTATTACAACGTTTAAAACCTTACAGTTTAGTAAGTAACAAGATAAGTTAATATTAACATAAACATGATACATACGAAACTAAAACTATTTAAGTAATGAATAATAAAATAGGAATAAAACTACTTATAAAATTTTACGAAAAAACTTGCTCACAAAGATGCCTTGTTATATTTTTCTTGACAGACTGCAGGGAGCCGCATTGCTTTAAGTCACTATCTAAATTATTCAAAACAATAGTTCCTTTATATGTGAAGGTACGCTGACCAGTGGCAGTTCTATACAGTGGTATGTGTAGTAAGTCGCGCTTGCGGGTGTGGCGAACAAGCTGGAATGTTTTGCGAATTTATGTACAACATACAGAGGCGCTAGACCATTGAGACAATTATAAGTTAAAACCCACTCCCATAATACAATAATTGCTTGACAGGTAGCCAGTTAAGCCGGCGAAGTAAGGGAGTCACTTGATCAAATTTCCTGGAATTCGTTACAATTTTACTTGCAAAGTTCTGAATTGACTGTAAATTGTTTATATTCTGTGTTGAGGTATTGGTTCGGTGAAATTTTTCTAAAAATGCCGAAATAGCACCAATAAAACAACACTTTCTCGAGGTTAATTGTACCAGATTAGATTAGTAAATGTAATTTAAATACAGAATCTCGTAGTAATCAAGTTGTAGTTGCAAGTTTTCCACCTTCCCACTACCACATTTGCATACTTCATGATTAAAACAAATTTCTTTCATGAAACATTTTCACTTCGCACTCAAGTTGCAGCGTAGTTTAATAGTAGTTCGAGGGATCCACATAAATGAGACACACAGAATTCATTTCCTTGAAACTATTTGATCTTATTTTAGCTCTTCGTCGACGTCAGTACGGCTATTTTGAACTGGCTAGACTTTGTAATTATGTTGAGTTTTTGTCAATCAGTCTTTACATTTTCTGAAGTCAGGTACCTAAAGTCAAGGAAAAAAACACCATTAATGTTTTGGTTACTTTCCAGTTTTGTAATTCAAATTTTAAGTAATGCATTCCATATTCGGATTCAAAACAAGTAAACAAGCGCTTGTCGCCTACCAAAGGAGCTCCATAGCCAAAGCTGATCACAAGTGGAGTTTTCAATTCGATTGGACGGTTTTACTTAAGCCTACTGATAATTCAGTAAATCTTTACCTTCAACTTGCTGTACGATATTGACCGAAACAAACACAAAGTGGCATACAAAGGAGACGGGGAAGACGATAGAAACAAATGAGAAGTACATGGGTTGAACGTTTTGCAGAATTACAGAACGTCAAACAAACAATTTAACTGTGAAATAAAGCAAAGCCAGCATCGACTGGTTATTAACTTTACTCTAAGAACTCATAACGTACCGATGTTATGTCAATAAGGAACCTATTCCTCTCCTGTTCAACATCGATGATTCCTCCTTTTCTCTTCTGCCTCTCATAAACTGCAGCCATTTTGGCTTGGAGCTGTATTATTTCATCACTTGGTTTATAGTTGATCTGCAGTTTAAGCGTTAAATTTTGTTGCAATTACAGTTGGTAAGTTTACAATAAGCACTGCAGAAATTATATTACAGGAACGCTGGAGCAATGTTTCTGGTGGGATCACCTTATTACATTTAGGCTTACGATCAATTTGCTTTGCTACAGTACTGAAACACTTCTAAAAATAAAAAAATAACTAGCAACACGTATACGATGCAGGCACTTGGAAAACTAGCTTCACAGAGCTCAAGGTGTAGTCAGTTGCATAACTTGAAAACCTGTTAACATCATTAGAGGTATTTCTCTAGTAGCTTTGGAGAATACTAAGTGGAAGCAGCCAGAGTACAATAGGTGTTCATCTCGACTATAGAGTGAACGTGAGCAGTATGTGTATTAGTGTAGTAATGTGGTCAATCTTACTACACAGGAGGAATCCCACAATCCGACAGTGGTGGCACACAATCCGAGGTTTACACTACTGTAACACTGCTGTCCACACTAATGTCACAGCGGTGACAATTGCAACTGGTGTGACATCGGTAGTAGTGACAGTATTGTGGCAGCGGTTTCCTTAACTGTGCAGTTACAGCAGTGGTTCATGCAGAAAGTACCGTGACAGTGATGGCAGCAATATTGGTGCGTCAGTGGTGTAAACTGAAAATGTTGCAATAACTACGTCGTTATGCCATGACAGCAGGAAGGACAAACTTCTCAAATGTCAAACTGAGGGGGAATGAAAATCGGTCAAATCCCTGCCCCTTGCCCGTCCCCCCACCCGCCCTTCCTAGGCTTTACATTGAAAACTGCATTAACCCAAGGTTGTCAGGTTTCCTCCTATCTCCACGTAGTTTGTTGGTTTAAAGGAGATCAAGGTCGTACAACAGAATTTGTTACCTCCTCTTTCACTGTATCTGCAACTGGTGCTGCTTTTAGGGCATCAAGGTCGTACGTGATTGATAGACGACATACTGGGCACTCAATCTAAAGCAATTAATATGAGCAAGTAAGCTGTTACCATGTATTATTATCTCTACTTATACTATAAATTATTATTAATATTACTACTACTATTATCATTATTACTATTATTATTATTATTATTATTACTGTTATTATTATTATTATTATTATTATTATTACTATTATTATTATTATTATTACTATGATTATGGTTATGTTATATATTGTTATTGCTATTGCTATTGCTATTGCTATTGTTATTGTTATTGTTATTGTTATTGTTATTGTTATTGTTATTGTTATTGTTATTG
>JAOBRG010272981.1:0-11109 GCA_027574985.1 Umimayanthus nakama | reverse complement strand
TGATACTGCTACTGCTACTACTACTACTACTACTACTACTACTACTACTGATAAGAAAAATTCTAAAACCCTCCACTTTTTCAACAAAAACTACTATAATCTATCTATACATAAAGTTTCTGGAAGTAAAATTGGTTCAATCCGTTGTTATTAAACCTTTTGCTGCCATCCTCATTTTTATGTGCAGCTCTCTCCAGGTCTTGTGAAAACCGCCTCTGAGGTTCAGTAAAACAGCTGTCGAATAGACCAACATCTGACAACTGCGTCTCCATACCAACAGAACCTGGGACATTGACCTGGGAGTCCCTGAGACAGGGGGGTACAACAGGGGTCTGTATCACTTCTGGTTGACTCGCAGCGTTGATACCAAACATTGTGCGTAGTAGCTGAAACAAGAAAGGTTCGGGTGTATAACGTTATGGTTAACTTCTATCGATGGCTGAGATTGGCAAATAAATTTATCATATCGATGCAAAACTAAGCCGTTTGGTGATAGGAATCAAGAGGTAAGAAACAACAAATCTTTGACTCCCAAACTGTTAATAACATGAGTATGGAGATCGAGACTAATGGATTGGGCTTGAACTGAGGGCCAAAAAAGCTGATGCAAAGTACAATTTAAAACCTAAAATTAAAATGATTGAAGAAATATTCTGTTGTAAATAGCATGACGTTTGTCCATGTATTGCTGAGAAGCTTTCGTTGACAATCCTAATGTGCGCATGCTTCAAGGGGCTAGCCAGGTAAGAATGTGGGCTGAGGGAGAGAAGTTGCCATTTCCACCCACAAAAAAGGTAAGGAAAAAAGATTTACTTAAATGAAAGAACCGCATTCAAACAATCTACAAAAGTAACTTTCAGATGTTTTTATGATTTTTAAAAATTTCGGAAAAAATCTTCGGAAGTGTTCGGAAATATTCGGAAAGTTTTCCAAAAACTTCGGAAACGGTTCAAAAGTAATTTTCAGATGTTTTTATGATTTTCAAAAATTTCGGAAATTCTTCGGAGATCTTCGGAAATTTTCGAAAAACTTCGGAAATGGTTCAAAAGTAATTTTCAGATGTTTTTATGATTTTTAAAAATTTCGGAAATTTTTCGGAGATCTTCGGAAATTTTCGAAAAACTTCGGAAACGGTTCAAAAGTAATTTTCAGATGTTTTTATGGTTTTTAAAAATTTCGGAAATTTTTCGGAGATCTTCGGAAATTTTCGAAAAACTTCGGAAACGGTTTAAAAGTAATTTTCAGATGTTTTTATAATTTTTAAAATTTTAGGAAAAGCTTCGGAAATCTTCGGAAGTGTTGGGAAATCGGCGATTTTTTCACTAGTGAAGATATGGAAATATCTTACGCGAGACCCGGATGTACTGCATGGATTCTTTGAATGGTTTATTTTCCAGTATAACACTGTTGCCCATATAATAAAGCAGTTACAAAACAGCGAGACTGGTGATATATCAATTGAAACCAAAAAGAGAGGCAGCAGACCTGAGTCTGTAAGGGATCGAGTTACACACATTTGCACTAAGACAGAAAAGCTACTGCTGTGGCAAACTCAGTGTTGTATTTCGGTAGGGGAGAGAGAGAGAGGGAGGGGGGATGGGGACATGGCGGGAACTGGAGATGCCGTCCCCTGACGGATGAGCCTTACGAAGATCTACTTGGTTATCTAATAAGAAAAGCAATACAAATTGACAGCAGTCAATGGTAAAGCGTGACGTACTTGTTGAACACACAGAAAAGTCTTTGTTTGCTCATGTTTTGCAATCGTTTGCAGGTAACCGAGGATTTCCTCCACGTGCTGAAAAAAAAACAAGAGTCATTTATCTGGCTACACTCCAAGCTCAATGATAAATAAATCAAGTGTCAAATACTATATTTTGCTAATGCAAGTTTGCTATAAGTAGTTCAAGGTCTCAGAGGGGCCAAAATGTTGCTCGGCCGCATTTCATATCATTAATTCAAAAATTTTGATATTTTGTTGAGCATTATTGTTATTGTTAGTATTAGCAATAATATTATTATTTTTACTATTATTATTAATATTATTATCATATTGTTTTAATAACAATAATAAATTTTATTAACCAATTTCTCAAAATGAATTACAATTGTTTAAAAATGTGTTAAAAGTTCAGAGTTGTATAAAAATTGTTTTAAGTAATGCTGCTACTGCTACCATAACCATCAAGTAAAACTAAACCACATAATTAATACTTATATACCGTCACCTAGTTATTACGGCCACTTCTTTTTAGCCCAGCAAAATGGCAATACATTCGCTTATAAGAAAACCCCGTTAATGCCGTCTCCCGTTAATACGGCCAACGGCCACTTATTTAAACTTCCAACTAATATAACTCTTTATAATTTACACCTGTGGCATTTCAGTTTCAATGATCTCTGTCATTTACTAATCGAACAGCCGGTTTTTTCATATTTCTTTATCGCGCACTAACAGCAACATCCCCTGCTGTATATCGAAACTGCATGCAAAGCAGTTAAATCATTGTTATTTACTTCATAGATGTTGACAACGAAGTCATCTGGTTAAATCGGTTACAGAGCAAAACTGCACCCTAGCAAAGTGTTTCATTATTATTATGGCCTACTCTTTTCTTGCAGTTTGGATCACTTTAATTTTGGACTTTCGAAGGTTTTGCATACTAAAATCTGTTTTTTGGTTTTTCAGGCCGATATTTATAAATACCTTATGTATTGCGAGATGATTAAAAGTACTTTTTACAACTTTATCTACATTTTCAGTTGACTATGAGAGAGAACAGTTGTTCAGGAAGTGCTATTGCAATGTTCTTTAGCCCCCTTAAGTTATGATAATAGACCCTATCCCGTTCATACGGCCGATCCCACTAAAGCAGCCAAGTTTTTGAGGCCCGTTAGTCACCGCATTAACGGGGTCCCACTGTGAGTGAAATCGTTCTCGACCTCAAGCTTCTTGAATGGAATTCTCTTATTATTACTATACCTTGCCAATATCGTGGAATGTTATCACTTCCAAGAGCACAGATAGTGTTTCTAGCGTTACTCTCAAAAAGCCCGCAAACTTGTCCTTGGAATGACTGCCCAGCGTTACTCTATAATTTGAGTATGTTCCCTTGATGACGTCATATATTTTCATATAGTGAGGGAGATTGTGGAAGGTACCTAGATTACTCTTGGTGGGTGGGGTTGGAGTCTGTTCTTGTTCCGTTGCTTGGTTTCCGCCACTTTGTGCCTTTGTTGGAGAGCCACTCTTGTCTGATGAGGCAGTAGCAATGTCTGCTTCAGAAAGAGCCCGCTTTGACTTGGTCAGCAGTCTCTTGGGAACAGTTGTAATCGCATGCGCTGCACCTGGAGTCTGGGGTGCGGCAATACCCGGGACAGGTGCCGCTGCCGGCGTTGGGACTGGAACCGAAGCCTTCTCTTTGTTCTGTCCAGGAAAAGAGATCTACAACCGAAAGAGTTGTTACGGCATGTGTGAAGTACTTTGTGTTATAGAAAAGGAGATGTCAGGAGTTTACTTCTAGCAGTGTCGAATGGCATCTCAGTGATACAGCACATTGTTATTTCTAAAGTGTTTTCTGGCAAACCAAGTCCCGGAACCTCTTGGTTGATAGTCAAAGATCTTACCAGCTGCCGTAACCTCGCATATTAGGTGCAAATGTTCTTAACGAAAACTAAAACGAGACACAGCTTTCAGCAACAACACTACAGACAACGAACCTGAAAGCAACTCACCAAGCAACAGAAGAACTTCAAAGTGACAGAACATTGAGTGGTTCAGATCAAATCTAAATACAGCCAGACCTGTCAAGTTGGTGTGTCGGAGAAAAATAGAGATGAACACTCCTTGTCATATACTGGTTAAGTTTTGTTCTATTTGTCGTTTCAGTTATCTGCCAAATTCGCTGAGTTAAACCAAATAAGTTGTAACAAGACACGACATTTTACGCTACGCTCTTACTTCCTCTATATCTGTTATTGTAACACCATCAGGTGCAGAAAAATTTGTGTTATCCTGATTTTCCTTATCCTCAAAAATCAACTGGTGAAAACAATCAAGAAAAGTCGGATGAGGTAGAAAACTACAGAAGCACTTCATGAAAACAATCTTTCCATTTACTACTTACCATGAATCATTGAAACTTGCTAGCTTAGAGACCCTTTTTGATCGTAAGACAGGCTGAAACACCGAAAATGTTTCAGGATGTCTTTAAAGAACCTGATCACAAACTATACACATTTTTGCCTACGTTAAACAAATGTAGCTACAACCTGCAAAAAACTCTATAGATATCAAGTCCTAATCGGCATGACCAACAACTGTACGGACACTTAAATTAGCTAAAAAACAGTTTGCACTCATAGAAAGTAGTTTTGTATTTTGGTGCGTTTATAGAAACTACTCTTTTATTTTATTTGAAACTTTTGTCTCATTTAGTTTTCTAGCAGTAGTTTTTAAACTATCGATAGTACAAACTAACTATCTGACTGTTTATATCTAAGTCTAAAGTAAAGGAAAGATGAGGATCTCAATACCATATTTGTACAAAGTTGTTTCAAAAATGTAGAAACTTACTTTAAAAGTATGCACTCCAGGAATTGTATTATCCATGACATGAGTAAAGATATTCAACAACCTGCAAATCGAAAATATTGCGTTATAACATGGCATGTAAAAGCCTCGACATATCCTTTTAGTTTAGTATACGTGAGATCCAACAACAAACAAAAAGTGGTGAATCTTCAATATCGTATATGTAAGAAACTCTTCGGAGTAGCTAATTTTTTTCTGTTTTTACCTTGTAACACCAAAAGCACTTTAGTCGAAAAAGGTTTTACGCAAATGTAAGTCAAAATTATCCAGGGTTGCCACCGTTAACTGGATGTGAAATTCAAGGTCTTTTCAAGGACTTTCCAGTAACTTTTCGAGCAATTTCAGGGACGTTTGTTACCAAATAAAACAAACTATGTTAAAAAAATCAATTTCTGTGTACTAATTCAGTAATACGCTTTACAAGATTTGCTTCTGAAGAAAAGTTCGACATCCATTTTTGTTTTCAAACATTGTCGTATCAAAGGTATAACGTCTGATTATAACAAGTTCGATTGTCCTTTGCAGTTATAGGTGAAGAAGTTTGCCCATTCAAGTATTTTCAAGGACTGCAACCTAATTGAAGGACTTTCCAGTGCCTCGAATTTTCTTTTGCCAATTCCAGGACTTCCAGAATTTTCAAGGACCGTGGCAACCCTGATTATCGTATGTTGCCAATGAGTGATACTGTAAAACACCATGATTATAACGATAAGTAAGGCCTCGTCCACATGTGGCCGAGTGTTTTCGAAAACGGAGACACTTTCCTCCGTATTTAAAAAATATGCGTCCACACGGAGTGTTTGGATTCGTATTTGACTGGCAACACGTAGGCGGGTATTTTCGAAAACGGAGATTTTTCTCCGTATTTAAAGAATCTGCGTCCACACGTATTTGCGGAATA
The DNA here is from genome assembly GCA_027574985.1 of Umimayanthus nakama. NCBI lineage: Eukaryota > Metazoa > Cnidaria > Anthozoa > Zoantharia > Parazoanthidae > Umimayanthus > Umimayanthus nakama. The sequence goes on along the minus strand of JAOBRG010272981.1, from coordinate 5,614 downwards.
GCGAACCTTGTACCGGGGCATGACGTCATCGTACTTCAAAGCCCCGTTTTCACCTGTTCACATAAAATGAAAGTAAATGTTCTCACACAAACTTTATATGCGCTTTGAAGCTACACTAAATGTAACTTATGAATAAAACAAAACATCATATACTACTGTACACAAATGAAACATATATAAGTTCGATTTTTTGATAAAATTATAAACTGCTTTGAAATTCGAGATTAAACAGGTCCTAAATCGAAAAATTTAGCCTGACAGGTTCTTAAGTTCTAGGTTCTAATACTGTACACGGGGTTTTATTGTACCTTACAATGTGAGAAATGACTTTCTCAGCCAATGGGGCCAAGGACGAGTCGCTGAAAAGGTTCCAACTCTCTGCAGGGGACCTGTTTGAGTCGTCGTGGTGAGTAGAAGGGTCCCTCAGGATCACGTGGGCGCCGCATGAGCCCATGCCAAACAGCAGACCACCTGTTAGCTACAGAGCGGAAGAGGGAACCTTTGTACCCAAGCTCTTTCCTCTCCCGAGGGAAAAACCCTGGTTGGGTCTGGTCACGTGCCACCAAGATTCTAGGTGATAACAAATAAAATAACCGAGCATGTGCTCAGCTTTGTTTTGATGAAAATATGGTGCTTTCCAATTCACATTAAGCTATATAACATCAAGAATCAATCTTAGCACATCTTCCACGTTTATTTTCATTATTACCACCTAGAATCTGGGTGGCATGTGACCAGACCCAACCAGGGTCTTTCTATCGGGAGAGGAAGGAGCCTGGGAAGGAGGCTGTGGAAGAGGAAACATGGCAATACACACCCACAATTAAGCAGCTACAATGGCTACCTTTCATCCAATGGATCTTAGTTTGACTTTTAATCCTTATCGAATATGGCTGTTAATTGACTGCTGTAACTCCAGGCTGTATTAGATAACTGTTGCAAACATACTGTACATACCACGAAGGAACTTGCGTTCATCTTCAAGAATACTACTTACAATGCCCTTGGTTAAGCTAGTCAGCTATGGTCAGGGGGTGTTTTCATATGTTGCACTGAAACTTTTGAACACATTACCAGGTCCAATATGCCACAGTGAATCATAGTCCACTTAAATATATTCTAAACGCACTTAATAATAAAGTGGAGTTTAAAACTTTACCTGTTTCATCTACATAATTTTTTTTAGTTTTAGTTCAATTTTTATAAGTAGAATATAGCGTAAGTTCTTTGTTACAATTTTTCAATCAAATGTAATGTGGTAAAAACATCCATTGAGCAAATGGAAATGGCACTCTACAAACAAAGCCTATCATTATTACGGTTATTGTAAATGTTATTGGTGTTGCTATTGTTACTATCATTGTTGTTGTTGTTATTGTTATTGTATTGCTATTCCACAGTGAAAACTTTACTCAACCGCCATCAGAATTTACTTCGCCATCAGTTACAACCATGGATATTCAAACGAGTGAAAAACCAATGAAGACTGCCATGCGCTGTTCCTTTGCAGTCATGAAAACATCCACCACTTTTTCCATCACTAAGTACTGCCAAGATCATCATTTTTAACTTTAGCACAGCCATCCTCATTACTTCCACAATAACTACACATTACCATTACCACTGTTGTATACGTCGTCACCATTACTCGCCTAATCACAGCCAAGTCAAACGTCATCTCTCGTAGCCTTTATTAGTACGGTTGGAAGAATGCTGACCCCCTCCGCCGTGTATCCCTTATAGATGTTTGCACAGAATGGAATATTATTATACTGTTTTATTACAATCTTCACCTTCATCGGCTGCAAAACCAATAAACTTCGTGGCTTTATTCAATCTCGATTAAAATATATCTTTCAATTGTCACAAAAGCAGCAAAACGAAACTTTGGCCGGTGACAACTTTGCATTTTTTCTTAACCTCTATTGGTATCATTTATTTGTTTACAGTTAAGTCACTAACAGGGACTGCGGAGCAGGGGGGCGGGAGGGCTATTTTTTAAAAAATTTCAAAGAGATAGTGAGAAAAAGTGTATTCTGCCGCCCACCCCCCCCCCAATATTGAGTCACTAACAGTACCTCGCCCCTTCCCAAATGTCAAAGTTGCTCCGCAGTCCCTGGCTAAGGTAATAAACTATCAAGTTTTAAAATATAGCAAACTAAATTCAAATAAGCAACTGTTACCGAATATTGCGGAGATCTACTTTTCTGCGCTAGTTTACTTATACGTTTCGTGAATCTAGCTGCAAATGGAATCAATACCGGAAAGAAAAAATAGTGTTGAGCTCTTTCAGGCATTGAAAAATAGGGACCATTTTCTTCGGACGAGGCCAATTTCTCTGTTTTGGATACCAATTTACCTTCAATTTTATGATTTTTCCAACATTGTGGAGAAACCTTATTTGTTTTTTACCCCTTCCTCTTTAATTAACAAGAGTGGATGCATACAGTTGCTTAAAAGCAAATAAGGTTATGTCTCAGTTGTATTTGTTCTTCCAAATAAAATTTGTTTCGCTAACAAGTGGATCCACAATTTTGCTTTGTCGCCACAAACCCCCCCCCCCCCTCCATATTTTAAAAGGCTTCAAGAACGTTACAGTTTGCTTGCAACTTAAAAGTTGTTAATTGGAAGAAATCGCCTTAACAGCCAATGAAAATTTCTCTCAGAAGACACTGCTTTACGTTAGTAGTAGAAATTGCTAATAGTAAATTTAAAACAACAATTATTCATGCTATTACCTTAAGGATGTCCTGATGGGCATCCAGGTCATACGCAAGCAAGGATGTTGTAAGATATCCCACAGCCAGTGCAAGCGGTCCGCCTCCCCCTGTACAACACAGCGAAGGGCTACTTGGTCGGGGTGTTAGTTCACGTTTTTCTGAACCCAGTGGGGATAGAGGTGTCTTACAGTTCTTTACTACCCGACAGCCCCATGCCGCAGGGAAATGGCAAGGAGGGTACGCCTGTGATAACAGGCACAGTGCATGGGTACAGCCAAGCTGGAATGTACAAAAGCTATTGGTTAGCCTGTGATAACATTCACAGTGAATGGAGAGAGCCAAGCAAGAATGAAGTGAACAAATTCTCTTGCCTATGATAACAGGGTGTGTACAAGCACAGCTTGAAAAAGAAAAGAAGAAAGAGTTGCTTGCAAAATTTTAATTGGTTTGGTCATAGTTAATAAAGCGAACTGGTTATGAGAATTGACCAGTTTCTTTGAAATAGGATTTTGTTCTCCATTTCTTTTGTTCTTTTGCTTTGACAATGCACAAAACAAAAGGTATTGATATGCATATTAGCAACTAACCAGTCAAAACATTTGGACTACATTTATTCATTACACATTTACATTGAACAAAACAGTGCGCACGGTCAATGTTCGTTCAGCCTGAGACAAAGCAACTTTGTGCACTCCTTTTGAAATTTTTCGAGTTTCATAACCAGTTCGCTCTATTAACTATGGCTTGGCCTTGAAAACATCACCCAAAATATTTCATCCAGGGTACTTTGGTGAGCTTATTAATGGAGCAAGAGGCGCCGATCTGAGGATTCAATTCCGTTGTTTTTGTTTTCACTTTTCGTGTCGTGTTTGTACAGCGCATCCGCTTTGCAAACTGATTTTAGCCTGCGCATGTCTAAGCATACACTGTAATGCCCAAATAAGGCTAAAGCGTAGCATCTAGTTATTCCAGCTTCTAAATCGCAACTAGCATGGAGCCTTCATCATTGGTTTCCACAGTCTGAAACACACGCTTAGAGGTGCGTGAAGCCCAGGCCAGGAACAAGCAGATAAAAACAAAGTGGATAAGGAAAGCAGAATAAAGAAACAAAAACAACAACATAACCTCGTGTAATAATTGATTCATAAGTTGGCTGCTTTTCTTCATATATACTCTACTACTTATTGAAGTCTTCCAAGATTTCTTTTCCTAATCTTTCCTGTAATATTTATTCCCTTTCCTGTCAACATTTAATGTCCGACTTACCAAGAAGCTCTTCGTTGTAGCATGGCTGAAAGTACTTGTGACTTCAGTGATAACAGTAGACAAGTTTGTGGAGAGCGTATGGTGCAAGAATTGAGAATTTGGCTTTTGCGGCACCACTCCACTGCTCACGGTATTTACACTTAGCTGAACTGCAGCGGGAAACAAAAAACACGGGCTAACACACTAAAATGAGAGATACATACGCTTTACCTCTTCTTGTTAAAAAACTGACTTTTTAAATTGTTAGTTTTTGCAACTAGATAGCATAAAAATCTTCACGACTGAATCCAACTCATGGACGATAATTTTCAAAAATTTAGAGTGTTTGCCATAAAATTTGAGCCGAAAATCTTACTGTACTGGAAATAGATGTTAACCCTGTTTAGTTGAACATTTTTTGTTTAAGTCTTAGCGTGAATGGGAAATAATAAATCAGCTATAAATGTTTAAAAAGACGTGTATGAAGAAAAGAACCCAGGACTAGCATAAATGCCTTATGTGCCGATAAGGCATTGCACAATACACAAACTAAAATTAATCTTAATCCTAACTCAAAACATAACCCTAATCACTACCTGACACTATCCCAAACCTAAACCCTAATTTTAATCCTAATCCAATTGCTGACTAGCAATAGCCCTAACTCGTCCACCATGACTACACAGCACATGAGCTTATCTAAAACCACAACTCTTTATTTGTGATCTCCAGCTTCAACGTTCCGGTCAACTTAGGTATTTGGTAAATGTACATACCTGTGGCATAGTTGACACTTGCAAGTACAGCTTGTTGTCGAGAAAGGTCGGCAGAACACAGGAGATTCGGGACAATTCTGATGAAGTAGAACAACAAAACACTGTAAGCTGAGACACGGCAACATTTACTAAAGAGACCTCTTAGATTTCGATTTAAAACAAGAACTACAAGCTTTTAACCTACTTACTCTTATTTTTTTTCTCTTAAAGCTGCTTTGCAGGCACTTAAGAATTTGGTTATTTCTGTGTGTGTGTGTGTGTGTGTGTTTGTGTGTAAAAATGTTTGTGTACGTGTGTGTGTGTGTGTGCATGAACGTCCTCTTGTGCGTGTGTCCCGACGTACACATGTTTATAAACTTCTTATGTTATCTGGCACATAAATCTGTTGACCTTAATTTAATAATACAATACAGTATAATAACTTTTATTTAATACCAGAATTGCAATGTTAATGCGGAAATTATAAAGGCATGTTTTTTTAAGAACAAACGTTATAAGAACAGGGGATCAAGTCGCCCAAACAATAAGAACAAGCTAGGGGAATAAGAGCTAAACTACTTATTTGGAAGTTGCTGATTTTTTAATTATATAAAACAATACTTAAAGTTCATTACAAAACACACCTCTAGCTTTGTCCAAAGAACCGTAAATGGTAATGAGAAAGGGACAAGACAATTTAAAATGCACCTTTGAACGCATAGCGCTGCTGCATGTCTCACTCTTCCGTCTTCGTCACCCAGGAGCTGAAAGGCCGTGTCCTTGATGAGCCAGGACTGGATGTGTAGATACTGAAACACAACTAACAGGTTAAAGAACTGTTGTTCACCAGCCAAGACTGGATTTCTAGATACTGAAATAAAAGAAAACGAAGAT
>JAOBRG010272870.1:0-16207 GCA_027574985.1 Umimayanthus nakama | reverse complement strand
AGGAGTTTGTGTGTGGGGAATGTGGGGGCGGCGGGGGAGGGGGGGGGGGTGCGTACCTCAAGAACCGGGACTTAATAACTAACGTAGGAATGATACACTACGCAAGTTCCAAACAAACACAGCGTAGTGTGTCCAACCTACGGACTACTGAAGTCAAACTATTCGGGATGACCTATAGTGGTATAAGAAACTTTAATGACCGCCGAAAGTGCGAGGCGCTAGGGAGGTCTGGGGCAAGCCCCCAGGAATTTTTTAAATTTGAAAGCCTTAAAACTCCACTTCAAGCACTCTTGGACCGATGGCTGTGTCAAAAAGGTTCCTTAAAAGGACTATTTTATTCCTAACTGTGACAAGAACAGCGTTGCCATCAGCTGTATTTTCAAAATTGAAAATATGCTACACTCCTTTTAATGCTTGCAATATACGACACTACTTTCTTACGAAGTACCAAAACGTGCAAAGTATAGTTTAATCTTCTGTAAATTTACGCTTCGCGAGCTTGCAGTAAGCTTGCTGGGTAAAAGATTGGTTATTAGCATCTCACAAGGTCATCATGCAACAGAATCGGCGAGTCTTCCGATCGAACGTTTCATGTGGTTTTATTTTGTAATTCTTGCGTCATTTGTCATGACTTCTACCCTGAATTTACCTGGATATTCAAGTATTAAACGGTTTGTTAATCTGCTAGCAAATATTCTAAAATAATTTAATAAAAACATATTTCTCTGCTCATCGGTTTGTGAGAGTTGTTCTACAAAATCAGGGCACTCGTGCCCCGACTAAGGCGAGTCGGGATTCGGGGTTCTAAAGTAAAATCTGAACATTCTCACCTATGTAGGGACGGTTGGACATTCTGCTTGGGTTTTTGTGGGGTCCGGGGGCATGCTCCCCGAAAATATTGGAAATTTGAGGTCTTCAAATTGCTATAAAGTGCTTTGAAACTGTCAATCCTACCATCACCGCGTAATTTTCAAATCATTCTAAATATTTTACGGTCCCATCAGGCGGACATTTTTGGCTCTTTCCGGGTTGGGGGGGTCGTGCGCAGTCCGCTAACCCCCTTTCCTACGGGCCCGGTTTTAAGCCGGTCAAACTCTTAGGCCCATGCAAACGGACGCATCATTGTTGGCCAAAGACCCCAACAACACGCAGCAATGTTGTGAGTTGTTGCGTCCGTTTCCATGGGTCTTAAGTCAAATGAGAGATGAGATATGACGAAGAAAAGTTTTTATCAGACGAAAAATTGTATGACGCGCGGTGTACTTTAGAAAGGAGTAAGTTTCGCGAGACATGTTTTGGCTAGAACTACGGAAATGTAAAGGACCAATCGGCTCCTTCAATTTATAATCTCACGCCGTCAAATTTGGTAAGTTGATAGATCAACCCTTAAACTCGCAGGGGGAGGGGGTCCGCTCGGTTTTTTGGTCTTAAATTTTCGCCCCTTGACCAATTGCCACAAGTTCCAATATAAGTTTTATCGTGCATAAAAAAAGGATCTGACTATCTGACTGATTCATTTATGTGAAAGTATTCTTTACATGTCGTTTTAAAATAAATTAGAACAAATACTTACTTTTAGACGTTTTAACCTCTAGAACTTCACTCTGTCCGGACGATCCTTCCTTATTGTGAGTCACTGCCACAACCTCATAATCTGTATTAGATTCAAGACCTTCCACTGTTACTGAGAGAGTTTCAGGACCTACTGACTTCGCGGCGATGAAGTCTCCCTGGTCACCAGCCTTCCTGTACTTGAGAGTGTAGCTCCTTATTGCGTAAGCTTCATGGTTAACCGGCGGTTTCCACGAAATCTTGATTGCATCCATCTCTATGTCATCTGCTCTCGGTTTTCCAGGGGGAACAGGTAGGCCTTCGACAACAAAGTTTAAAAGTAGAATAAAATAATTAATTGTGTCTTGTACTGAGCTGTTAAGTTAATCCTACACATTTAATAATAGTATAATAAATAAACAATGGACTTTGTTACTTGACCAACATGCACTAAAATTAAAAAGTTTTTTTTTTTTGGGGGGGGGGGGGGAGTTACAACTAAGTATCTCACCAGCTCTGACAATATCTGAATTATGTTCTGTGAGGCTCTGTGCAAACACAAGGTGCAGCGATAGTAAGCCCTGTGTTGTTCTAAGTTGAGCCACTTCAGGGCTGTCAGCGCGTCGGTTCCCGAGGAGTAAAAGACGTCTCTTTTAATTACAGTATGATATAGTGCGGAAGACCTAAACTAATAGTAATACCTTGTATTTGGAGCCCTTTAACTGCCAGATTGCCCAAGGTTACACGACCGCTGCCTAAACTTTCGGCAAGTTTCGCTTTTACGTAATCCGTAGCAGCTTTTTCGTCGTTGGAATTCTTCAGTGACACCGCAACTCTCATTTCCGCTACCACACTTCCGTTTCTGTGGAAACAAAGGCTCGGCTCTACATCTTGATGTAACAACTAACAAAACGATCCAATAGATAAGCAGCAAAACGTTCGTACTCCATACCTGAATTTCAAAACCTCCACAGAATTGACCTTGTACTGCTCAAGTGTTGACAAGAGATCCAATATCTACGATTTAGAATCAAATAAAGTTCAAGAGTTTTCACTAAACGTGTGGATAAATTATCGCTGCAGACAACGCACTTCTTACCCCTCTGCGCAACGTGGATTCCAAGTTCCTGAATCTAACGGAGTTTTTATCTTCTAGCTCTTCAGCGTTAAACGCTTCATTCAGCAACACGAGAGAAAATTGTACTGAAGCAAAATCTGCAAAAGAACAACACTGATTAATGAGCAATGCATCACGAGTTAACACTACAACCCAAACACGCCCGGCCGAACGTACATGTTATGATGAATTTATCTAAACTGTCTCTACAGTTTCCTTGTGAACAAGTTGTGAGAGTTTTACTTTTGTTCTTTGAAAAGTTGCTAGTAGATAATGTAAGGGGAACTTACATAAATTGGCTGGGACTGGAAAGATTAATTCCATTCAAAAAATACTCTCTTCCCGGTTGATTTTCATTTTGTCTGGATTAACAATGAAGACAAGTAGAAAAAATAAAGGGGGTTGGCTCCCTGAAATAACAGAAGCTTATAATAGCAGGCAGCCGATAGAACAAGTTAGAATAATAAACAAGTAAGAATATTATGAGGTCGAACAAAGGGCAGCACCATAAAAAATATACAAAGACACACAAACATACAAAAAGAGATCAAGGCAATATCACTTGCAAATTCTAGAAAAATATTAAGACTGTAGTTACATACTTAACCCTATTCAGACTTGGGGGGGGGGGGGGGGGCGTTTGATACAGTTTCAAATAAAATCCTTATTACTCACGAACGATTGCGTCTACAGTGTTACTACTTCGTGGCTTTTCCTCAAATTTATCTGGAAACAACTTGGTGTTGTTTAGTTTTGGTAGTAAATTAACAGGTTGCTGTGGCAACCGAATTCTCGAGCTCTGCTAAGGTCACATTCGTGTTTTCATTTCAATTTGCAACACTTGTTTTACTTGGATATTGACAAAACACATTATAAAAGTTTTCTAATGAAATCATTCAACAAATCTGAAGGAGGAAAATAAGTTTCGACTACGTTTTGACAACGTCCAAAAATCCAAGACGTATGGTTGTGGCTATAGATTTATCTCACAATGCTTGATTAATGGTACATGTTTCATATCTAAACCCTCCGTAGTTTTTTTAGAAATGAGGGGGGGAGGTCCAGTCCAGGTAACTCCCAAAAAGCTAAGTCTGAATAGGGTTAGAAATAAATAGATAAATAAAATAGATAAACAAATAAATACTTAAATAAATAAATAAATAAACAAACAAACAAACAAACAAACAAATAAATAGATAATTAATTAATTAAATAAATAAATAAATCACCAAATAAATAAATAAACAAACAAACAAACAAATAGATAAATAAATGAATAACTAAATAAATAAGTAAATAAACAAACAAACAATGCATGAACGAACGAACGAACGAATGAATAAGCAGCGGCAACGTCCACGATAATTTTTTCATGCAGTTATTTCCAAACTATACAGCTTGTATTTCTATTACATAATCAAACTGAGCTAAGCGAGTTTAGGGAAACTACCCAGTAGTGCAGGGCACAGATACTATTTATAGTACCAAAACTCGGACAAACAACAGACATCGAATCTCAAGGGATTTTTAATGACCCATTTTCTTTTGTTGGAAATGCAAGAAATAACAAGAATACAATTATTATAAACTCGGACATGACTTTGACGTCATCTGTGCGCAATGCTATTAATGAAGGTACTTCTCCAAAACGGCACAACAAGAAAGATACGGGTCTAGGCATGTAGAAAAGGCTGCATCCTTTTTTAGCCCAGCGGCTTATTAGACTGTCACGATAACTCGAAAACCTGACCTAGTTTAGGAACAATTGAATCGTATAGCTTATGAAAAACGACAACTATACTTTTATTATTATTATTATTATTATTTTTTATTATTATTATTACTATTATTAATTTTAATACTATCATTAATACCAAAGTCTTTAGGACAACCTCCTGCGGTGCTAGGAATGCAGAGGGAAAGTTGCTTATAATTTAAAAATTTTAATATCTTGTAAGTGATTTTTTTTTAATTCTCTTAAACAAGATGTTTTTTAAAAAGTACTATTGTATTTTGAAAAGAAAGAAATTTTTTACTTTACCGTTACCTTTATTTTTATTATTATTATTATTATTATTATTATTGTTGTGATTATTGTTATTATTGTTGTTGTTATTTTTATTATTATTATTATATTATTATTACTATTAGTTTGTGCAACAAACCTGCAGACACTGTAAGCGTGACGCCAACAGAAGCGCTACCAAAGCCGTTACCCATCATGCAGGTATAGATGCCGCTATCCATTTTCTCTGCATACGATATGTAGAGGGAAAAATTTGACAGAAGAGTAATGTACTTCTTCAAAACATCTCCATTACTGAAGCGTAATTCTACGACAGTCGGAAGATCTAGCAGCTCGCTATTAAATGTCCAGTGGGCTTGATTGATGGGAGGACGACCGTGATACGCACAAGGTAGAGAGACCGGTTCTGTTTCCCTGGCAACCACCGAGATGTTGGACTGGAGTACTAGCGGTGGACCTGTGCAGAGGAAGGATTAAGAATAAAAATTACTAAAAATAAAATTATTGAGCTTTCTTATCAAAAGCTCGCACAATAAGCGAGAAGTATTTTTTGTTGTTACAATTAATGACATAATTTCAAATCAGTTATTTTACGAGTAGGTAGTACTTTGGCAAGCCCTTAATAAGTGAGGACTGTGATTGGCTATCGGGCGCACGTGCCACTTCATTTTCCCGCCTTTCTTGGATGTACGTGCAAACATTTCCTCGTCGCTCAGTGTACATAAAATGAATCATTAAACAGTTGAACTGCGTTTACTGTCGCAAACCTTTAAAAATAGCTCTTTTTGGAGTGCTCAGTCATAGTCCTTCGTAAATTGAAACATTTTTTCCTCTGTCTGTTGCAGCTAGCGATTCCAATCACTCAGGTAAGATTTCGTTTTTTGAACTATTGTCGTCTGCATTTCTTCGTTGACATTAGCGATCTTTTTTCGTCACGGAAATTGTTGTTTTACAACTCTGGCTAAACGTCGTTGTCAAAACAGGGTAATAACTCAAACTTTGGAAATATTCTCCCGCTTGGTCTCCAATTCGATACCAATACAAAAAAATCATAACCATTTTTCCCTGAAAAAACGTTGTCAGCAGCATATTAAAAAAATGCTCCACTTTAAGGAATGAGTAGCTATTATTCGAGGGGACAATGTTGTTAGTCACGTCCCACATGATTACTAAATGACTAAAATATTGACACTTGAACACAGATTTGATAACACAATCTCAACTCACCACACGGACAAGAACTGGTCACGTTAAATTCAATACTCTCGTTACCAAACCCCGCGTCTGTAAATGCAGCAACTGTCACAATGTAACTCCTGCATTCGTCCACGGTTATTTCTGCAGCTAAGGCATCCGCTGGTGTCGAGTGAGTGGCAGAGCGGGAGGTGTTTGTAGCTGTTTTGAGCGAGACTCGATAACCTTTCAGGTTGCCGTGAATGAACTCGTTGGGAATTGCACTCCATGACACTGCCAGTTTGTACTGCTTACACAGAAACCGCGCGGACACGTTTCCTGGGGACACTGAGGGAACTAGAGGGATTGGGCACAAAAGTTTGAGTCACTATAACCTTTGTTAAAAACCCTGAGCAGCTTTATACAGTTATAATAACTTTATTAACAACATTAATGATAATGTTAATAATAATAATGTCAATAATAATAATAATAATAATAATAATAATAATAATAATAATAATAATAATGTTGTGGTGTCCCTGTCTACACCTCCTATATATTGTATCGAGTTCCTTTTACTTTTTTATGATGTGTGAACGTAACTTATGTAGACGAAGCATAATAAATAAATAAATAAAATAAATAAATAATAATAATATTATTAATAATAATGAAGATAAAAAAATATTAATATGAATAATAATAATAACAACAGTAATAATAATGTTAATATTAATAATAAGAACAACACTCACATTAATGGGTTTTATTCTTCACAAAACTACATATCCTAAGTTACATGGTAACTAACAGTCTTCATTGCAGCTGCCTTATCGATCTTTTCGCCGGGGGGTTCCTTCCCTCGCGCTCGTTTTCCGAGAGATTCCGCTTTACATAGGGAATTCTTACATTTGAATCCCTAAGATAAGCAAAAAAGAGAACGCCCCAAGAGCACCTGGAGGCGTGGTGCTGCGACGGAAGGAAAGAGCTGGGCCTACACATGCAGCAACTTAGAGACTAGCCCAGGACAGGGCAAGAAAGAAGAAGGAAATCGTTGATAGCCTATGTCCCAGGAAGAGCAAAGGGCCCAAGTCAGTCTTTATTTTAGGGCGTGTACATCGTTTCTTACGGAAGTAGTATGAGCAGTCTTTTTGGAGGGATGTTAGGACGCAGCAAGTGACTGTCTACAAAGACAGCTTTCTTGTTTACTTAACCCTATTCCGCATGTCTACCTGAAATTTGGATTTCTTGTTTATATTTTACACTAAACCGGAGATGTGATGGTTGGGATCAATTAACTTGGTAATCTTGAACACTATAGTTTTAAGAAAAAAAATATCTGAGGTTTTTTCGGCCGAACTGTAACGTCATCGATGATGTCATTCAAATAAAAGGGCAAAACGAAAAATCTGGCGAATGACGTCATAATGGTCTAATTTTGACTTTCCAAATTTTTCATTTCCGAATTTTGGTTTGTTTGATTAATCCAAGACCTTATTTACTAAATAAGATTAAAAATATATACCACATTAAGCAGAATCAGCATTTAACCAGTGCCAAATTCGCCACTTCCCGTTTTGCACATCACACATCTCTAAATCCTATGTATCTCTGCAATAAAAAACATTCAAATGACTTAAACGGTCTAAACTAAAAGTTTGTTGTTCAACGTATTGATCAAGTGCTTTTAATAAAGAGGTTGTTGCTAGGTTGGCCTTCTGCACAAATATAAGAAGAAATACCTCAAAAACACTGATTTGGGTGAAAATGACGTCATTATGGCGTCATCATGACGTCATATTAGCGTGTATCTTATTCAAATTAATTAGGTAATCAGGCTCTATCTAACCTCCAAGTTTCATGACAATAGCGTCAATACTTTCGGATTTATGGAGGGGGGGCGTTTGTACCCCCCCCCCCCCCCCCCCTCCCTCAGGACCAGGAACTCCAAAAAAGCCCAGGCGGAATAGGGTTAACAGGTCAATAATGATGATAGGATAGGAAAGAATCGGCGCTTTTAACATCTTAAGTATTCTGGATACTAGTGAAATCTGATTCAGAGGCCCCTTAAACGGGTAGGCCATAGGTAAAATTCGGAACGTAACGCCAGAGATATAAATAGATAATCTATATTTCGTTTTGAGAATATTACTCCTTTCTAAGAGTTTTTAAAATATGTAAACTTTTGTTAGCTTTGTTTAGTTTAAGTCCTACATGTGCACTGGGCATCATACCTAGCAAAATCAGATTACTACACTAAGAAAAATTATTAAGAGGTTAAAATTAAGCGCTGTTTTGTAAAGAGCTGCTCTTTACTGTCGTAGTAGCCCCTTAAACCTTAGAAACCTCGAGGGTTGGCAGGGGGGAGGGGAGTCAAATTGACCTCAACCCTCACCAGCTAATCTGACCATGTGACGTTATATCTGCAAAACTGTGTATCATTAAGCCTGCCCTTAAAAGAGAACTTTGGACTAAGACTCAAACTTATAGAAATTCTGAAAAGAAGATAAAGTTTTAAACACTAAAGATTAATACATATTTTGACACTTATTAAGTGTCGTCAAACTGATGATGTTGTCATAACAGGGCATGCAATGAGTATGTTAAGTGCGAAGTTTCAGCTTCTCCCCTCCAAAAATGACTAATACCAAGAGAAGATAATCCTACGAGAAAGCATCTTCATATTACCGCGCGACCCATGATAATATTTAATATCTATTTTTAGAAACGGTGCTATTTTTAGACTTGCCACTTGCACAAAGCGAGTGTGCGCACGCGTTGTTTTTCGCGCGCTTTTTGAATTTTTGCAGTTGCTTAAATTTTAAAGCAAATTTAAGCAAATTCACATACTAATTTCTTACTCAATGAACACCAAAGTTCGAAACAAACTAAAGGAAATAGTACTGAAAAAGAAATCAGCGTCTGAAACACAAAGACAGGTATTAAAAGTACAGCAAAAAGCGTCTGTGCACGGGACAAAACAGTGAAATCCAAAGAACAGGTTTATTTACAATTATAATATTTATGCGACATTGATTTGAGAAGAGGATACCTCTTACTCCTTTATTGCTTCTTTCAAAAGCCTCTATATTCAGAGCTGGCCGGTTTGTATAAGAATTCTGTGTATTTAACAGATGTTAGGCCGTCAATGCAAACATCAGTTTCTGAGAAACTGTGAGCGGCACTGTTTGCAAGACAGAAAATACGATAACCGCGAAAGTTGTCTATGACTGGAAAAATACTTAACGCTTGCACAAGTTTGTCTCAAAAACCAGTTAGGACACTTCTTATTTAGTTTGCCAGGCTTTAGCAAACTTCTCTTGTTTAAAGTAATATGGTAAATTTAGATCTTGAGGTTGAATTTAGCCTAAAAAGGTGTAAACAAATTACAGACCTAGAATTATTCGATCGTTACATGACCCATCTGCATCTTAATAACTGTGATTAGTGACACAACCAAAGACAAAACAAATAAAAGCCGAAACTACTTCCTCTTGGCAGCGAGTACATACCCTTTCAGTTTTTAGGTTTACAACATCACTTGCCTTCTTCTCAGTTTTGCGAATTCTCTATCCTTCAGGCCTTGCTTAACTTTCGTGTGACATGCTGTAGCTTCACGAGAAGTTCGCAATAAACTGCTCGCAAAGTATCTAATACATGCTAAACAACAGTGAACGTTTCAATCTTTAAATTGGAGAAAATAATTCAAACAATTTGTCACTTCCAAAAACGCTTGCAGAAACACTCTGCGAAGAAAAGGACGCAGAGTATTTCAGTCCGGAAAACACTCTTTGAAGTAAATTTATGCGTGCTGTTGTCAGCTTCACGGACAAAGTCAATCAGTGAATTAGCTCATGTCTTTTTCACGAAAGGAAGTTCTTCCTCGTTCAAGTGAACACACAGTTTCCTTGGAGTCTATCCGATCCGTTTCCTTTCCTGAATGAACCAAAGCTCCTTTGTAAGGTTCTTTTAAACTTTCATTTTCACTTTCTTGCAATCAATTGGTGTTTTAGGTAACGTTTGCCATCCGACAAATTGCAGCTCCACCAAATTAATAAAAGATTACAGTTTCTTCAGATTCATTCTTGTTACTGTGGTGTCGACAGCAATGCTGTTTGGTTTTTACTTTTACAGTGTACTTGATTCAACTGGCTGTGAGAATATGCAAAGTAGAAAGCAGCTTGAGAACAGAAGGCCATAGAAATCTGCTCTCCACCAGGCACGAGAAGCTGTTTTACAACAACTTTTGGATTGATTGTTCCACACAGATTTTGTCATGAAATAAGGAAGCAGTTGTGACTGTCTGCCGAGTTGTCACTCGATCACAGCTACAAATGAAGAGTACCATGCCCGGATTGACTGCTGTTTTAACAATAATATTTAAAAATATTCATTATCATTTATGAACTGGAGTAAAACAAGTCGGCCATTTACTCTTGCCAAATTCCGCAACGCTTGACTGAGTATCACGTGAGCAAAAAGAACCAATTATGTTGCGTATAAAAATAGAATCGTTTCTAAAAATAGATCTCAAAAGGTTATCATAGGAACAGACCCATGTATGAAAGATGCGCTCTCTTAGGATTATCTTCTCTTGCTAATACCTACAACTTTACAATCGAATTGAACAAGTTTGTAGATTTCAATTGTTTAATGCTTGTCTTTGTTAACCATTTTGAAGTACTGTATTGAAATTTGAATAAAGTTTGAAAACTTGAAAATTCAAGAACAAGCAGTAAATGTATACATTAAATGGGCTTTCAGAAATTACATGCCATTCATTTAGTTTACCTAAATGTAATGAATTAACAACAGGCAAAAAGAACGCTTTAAGCAGCAATTTTATGCCATTTGGTGGTATCAAACAATTTTAAAAGCTATCTGAAAATATTATGTATCACTTTTCAGAATGATGGTAGAATCTAAGAGCATAAACAACTGAATTTAGCACAGGCCAAAAAAATTATTTATTTTACTAGGTGTTTTCGTCAAGAAAATTACACCCAAACTGAACTGTATTTTTGCAAAGGCATTGTTTCGCTTCGCTCGTTCAATTTTACTAATGTTAGTCTTGAAATATTTACTTATGCTGATCAATCCCGAATTGAACTGCAAAACATTTGATTACCAATATTAGTTATACTCTTTTTTATGTTCTTGTTATTATATATTATAATACTAGTTTCCTTTTTAACTGGTTGGGTGAATTTTATTTTTAACTCTGGATTAGCTGTTGTGTTTAACCGTTTGCTTTATTCTCATCAGATATGGTAATAATACTTTAATTACGTATTAAGGTTACCATTCACGTTGGAACAGTTTGAAATTCCGAAATTGGGATTTTCGCAGAAAATAAATATACACTAAATAAACTTCTAGTAAAAAATGTTTTCCAATACGTCTAATAGTTTGCGAGATTTGACGAACGAGAGTTGTTACCGGAAGTGTGTGGCGTACTTTAGGAGTGAATTTGTCGAGACATAATTTGGTTAAAACTGCGACAACGCAAAGGATCAATGCTCCCTCGATTTTTAACCTCGTGCCGACAAATTTGGCAAGTTCATATCAAAAATAGCTAAAGATAGAGACCTTCCTGGCGAATTTTCGAAATTCGGCTCCAATTATTTTTTATGACTCAATCAGAGTAGTTTTGTACGCAGCAAAAAGGGGATTTTCTTCAAATACCAGCAGAAAATTAATGACGCGTACAGTTAAAAACTGTCAGGACGGAGTTAGAGTAAATAAAGAATTGAATCTCACAAACAAACTAAAACTGTATGAAACTGAACTTGACAGTCACATTGACTTCTAGAAGTGAAATAAACAATTTGAATTATGATGCTCGCATTCGCTTATAAATTTAAATTTTTAAACAAATTTTTCACCACCATTTAGATAAATTATAGGTTTGTGGACATCCGATGCGTACCAAAGGAGTTGCAAGCAGAAAACTGAAAAGACCGCTAAAGGTAAACGGTAACCTTATTAAATCTGATGGGGTGAATGGGTAAAAAAATAATAAAATTTGGAACATTGTAACGGTAAACTGAAAAAGCAATTAATCGCTCAATATTAACTCGCATCTTTGACGTTACTTTCATCTTCTTTCTTTTGTGTTTTTATTTCTGTTGTTGTTCTTGTTGGTAAAATAAGTCAGCACTCTGGCACTCTCTTTTGACCCACAATCGGTACAAAAGTTAAAAGTTAGATGTTTTGACTAACCCCTATGGTTATTACATTTGATGTGCAGTCAGTTTCTGATATTTTTCTCCTTTTGGAATCAGTGGCTTACTCAAAAGTGCCAAACAAAGAATATTGTTGAATTTGGGTCAATTTAAAACTCCTCAGGTTTTTTTCGATTCAAGCCCATGCCGCTTGACTAATTACCAAAAGCTCTTGCACAACTGTTCCTTAGTTGCGACACGTGGTAAAGCTCTGAACGTTTTTGGTAACACTTTGAAACTAAAACCTCGAACGCACAATGAAGGGGGTTGGGGGTCAAATGGACCCCCGATAGGTTTTTCCGAACTAAAGTTTGAAGCTTTCAAGCAATCAAAATGAAACTTTCGGTATCTGATAATGAGGGCATTTTTTGACGTTAATTGGATGACGCCATCACTTATAATTTATGCGTAATTAAATATGCATTGCTTTAGTTTTGCATATTTATAAAAAAATTTTGAAAATCCTTGATGGTGGCTAAGATGGCAGACATGTTGTGAAACGACTGTTACTATAGCAACATTTATTAATAAAAACTTGATTATCGTAATGGAAAGTAATTACCTAAACAAAAGCTGCTTCCATGGCAAAGCCTGATCTTTTATGCGCAACTGTTTCGAAAATCTATGGAGGGGTCCAAATGACCCCCTCCCCCTTGGGCTAACTTGTTACGGTAAACAGCTTGAACTTCCGAGGGTTAAAGAAATGCTTAAAAACTTGCGATTCGTTGCTTTGTTTTTTTTTAGCCTTTAAAAGGTTTCTTTTATGGCTGTTCCCGACAACACATCTCAAGATTCCAGATTCTGAAAGTCGAAAATCAAAAATCGCGGCCGAAATTTGCAAATTTGAATTTTTGCTGTTGTTTCCAAGGCAAATCGGCTAAATAATTGACCGTTACTAGAATGGTGATGATCACGTACCAATAGACCAGTTTCGTACTCCCGATTGCCGCTGATTGCAATGACTATAGACTCGTCTTTACAGCACGAGCCTCGTCTTAATGTTAAATATTCACAAATACCGGCGAGATCTGAATCTCCAACAACACACAGAGCTGTGAATAGCTCATATCCACTCTGGAATTTATGAATTTTTAACATCAGGTCGAGGCTCGTGCTGTAAAAGCAAGTCTATAGCCATTGTAATCAGCGGCAACTGGGAAAACGAAACTGGTCTATTGCAGGTCAAAAGCTGTGAACCAAATTCTAAGATGACTCCCCTTCAGGCGTTAACGTTTGGAAAAATAGTAAAAGCTGTCAGAGTATACAGTAGAGAAACGACGATTTAACTAGATACAGTTCTCCTCTGTACAAACACATACTGTAAAGATACCGTTGACTTGCTGCATTAATCTCACAACCGAAAATTCTAATCACGTGTTGTCTTTTCACTTACCGCCCTCCAAGGTCGTGACTCTTTGCGCATGCGTAGACCAATCGGAGGAAACTTTATATCCTTTACTATTAAACGGCGCAACTCCAACGAAATACTCTGTTAAAGGTTGAAGTCCAGTAAAAGTATAATTTCTTGGGCTGATTCTAGGGTAGGTAAACTTCACTAGTTTTGAAGCAAAGTCCTGTATCTCGGACACTTTAAGGTATGCGACAATATATCCCTGTACAACACCATTGGTCTTGTCCGGTGAAAGTGGCTGCCATTCCAGATAGATTGTGGTTGGACTTTCAGATTTGTAGACTGTTAGTTTGGCTGGTGCTGTTGTAGCTTAATAAAAAACAAACAAATAAATAAAAAAATGTCAAACAAATAAATAAACGAACGAACGAATCTTCGGATCTTTAACCTGAGACTGGGCAAAAAATGATCGTGCGCCATAAGGTTTCTTATCCTATGGTGCACAATTATTCTCAGTGGAAATATCACTTTTGTGGAACAAGTTACCTACAGATGTTTAGAAGTCCTCATTTTTTTTATCTTTAAACCTAAACTTTAAACCCATCCTTTTACATTAGTATTTCATCAGATTAGATCACGTTAGAATCTGATTAGTCATAATTTTTGTTGTTTTATCTATGAAATGTAAACTTGCAGACTGTAAACTTGACTTGCCGTTTTTTAATATGTGGGTTATCAACTTTAAATTAGTATTTTAATATTAGTAATAAGTTTTTATTATTTTGTAAAGCGCTAAAAACTTCACGGTATCAACGATGTATAAATGTAAGTTCTGTTATTGTTATCTTGTTGCTGAATTTGCAACCTTTTTCAGTCCTACTCAAGTGTGGGCTAAATATTCTATAGGTATCAATATCTTCGTACAAGAAGGTCCGTGTGTAATTTGTCTTGAGTTTCAATACTGCGAAATTCTGGTTATAAACCCACCCTTCCATCTTCTAACAAAAAATAATATTTTTCGATGTAAATACTTCCTTGATCTAATCTTCCCTCTTTCTCCCATCGCTGTCATCAGAAAAGAGTATGCCAGTGGTGTTGGTTCTCCTCGCTTTGATGCTAGTTATGTCCGATACCTTCTTAAATTTTTAAGTTTTTACATTTTCACCAAATTTGAATTATAATACTGAATATGATGAGAAAACAGTATTTTGCGATGGAAAATCTTGATTGATCTTAGTTTCTAATTCAACTCCTTTAGTTAAACCAATTCTTCGCTACATTATCTGTAAGTTCAGAACTGCTTCTGAATCAATCAGAGTTATGTTCGATATACCAAGCGACAATGAGCCCTGAGTTGCGTCACAAAAAATGCAACAATGTACTGTCACTTTAAAGCAATGAACGATGATACCTCACTTGGTATATCGAGCATTACTCTTCAGTCATTTGCTAACTATGATGAAAACATAATACACTCAAGTGCAAAGCAAAAAACAACCCATCGTCCTATTTGTTGTTAGTATCATCATTCTGAACAGTTACCTCTCTGCCTGCCACGCTTGTGTGAATATGCTTCAGTAAATAGCCTTCTGGAAAGCCTTCCAGACAGCTAGGGTTTTGAACACTTACAATTCAATTACTGTGTGCATCATGGCAGTGAAACCCCCCTTACGGGGAGTTGTTGTTAAAAATTACCATTTTTAAAATAAGTATTTGGTTAGCCCTCTCAGCTCAAAACACGCCATATGATGTACTGTTGAATTCTCCTAAACTGTCTCTATAGTTTCCTCGTAAACAGGTTTGGAGAATCGAAGTTTTCCTTTTCGATAAATTGTAACATACGTATATGATCAACCCAGTTATTCTCATTACCAAACAACATAATTTGGTCGGATAATGTAAAGAGAATTTACATACTGATCTGGCTGGAGCTGGAACTTCATGTGTGTTTACCTGCTTCGTCTGTTAGGACAGTTATAGGAGAGCTCAAATTTCCATTTCCTTGATCAGTGTATCCTCTGACCAGTATGGTATAATTTGTGAACGGATGAAGATCATCAATTTCTAGTTGCTGTAACGATTTAACAACTGCTGTCTCCCGTCCCGTATTCGGTGGGGCGGTCATGTAATGGCGCACACGATACCCCTGTAGGGTCCCCTGGAGACCGCTTGTCAGCTTGTCCCATTGTACTGTGATACTAGTACTCTCAACCTTCGTTACGAATACGTTACTCGGAGCTGGCGCTAGGAAGAAACACAAATGATAATCGTATGAGAACTATTAAAACCTGGAACGTCCAAAGGGGGAAGGGGGTTGTCAAACGGATCCCCAATAGGTTTTTCCGACCTAAAATTTGAAGTTTTTGAGCAACCAATTTCAGAAATAAAACTGTAACATTTTGATAAAAATTGTTCTGACTTCTCTTTTTGGACTTTATTCTTAATTTTGTTCGTGTTTGAGGCTGCAAACGCATGTTAAGTAATAACTTGCAGTTCTTCAATTCTATAACTTTAATTTTAGTTTTAGATTTAGGATAGATAACATTAGCTCTAGTTTATTATATTGTATGTTTTAGCTCTACTGTATTTCTAATTTTTACTTTTAGAGAAACTTTAATTTTAGATATTAAGGTAGACTATTTTAGCTCTAGTTAATAATATGGTATGTTTTCAGCTTTAGTGTATTATATTTTTTTCTCTTGGAGGACCTCCTTGAAAATCACTTGGTGGGACAGGAGCTTTTCCTCTATAAAGATTATATA
>JAOBRG010272759.1:5527-16210 GCA_027574985.1 Umimayanthus nakama | reverse complement strand
CCTTGCACCTTTCCATTTAAACTGGTCAGAACCAGTCCTTTTCGGCCGGCCAGAACGGACCAATGGAAAGCGACCTACTACTTAACTACTCAGTACTGTCTAGTCAGTTATTGAATTATCGAGTTTCATTGACAGTCTGCTCCCTCTTGAATATTGAATACAGGATGTTTGGTTCCCAGATGGTTCGTTCCCAGTCTAGAGACAGTTCATTCTGTTATTTCCCTTCAAAGATGTAATGCCCCCCCCTGAGGGGTACTTCCTAGTAAAAGGCAACAGGGGATGTGTCGTTTGGATAGGGTCCTATTTTCACACCTGGGATGACTATAATGAGATTACATTTTTAGTAGAGCTACTAGAATGGGATCATACATTTTTGGGATTTCTGGGATAAGAAAATTCTGGTAAGCAGGGATTTAAAAATAGGAAGATTCATGGTTGACAGTCAGCTCTCATTGAATTCCACTATGACATTTGCCCCAAAATAACTAAGATGGGGTCTATGATAGGCCACAAAATAGACTATAATGGGATACAGGCCTGTAGCCAGGGTTTTCGTGGGGAGGGGGGGGCGTGTACCCCAAGAACCGGGACCAAATAGTTAGCATTTGAATGATATGCTAAGCTAGTACCCAAGACACACGACATAGAATGTCCAACCTACAGAGTACTAAACTAAAATTATTCTGGATGACCTCTAATGGCACAGAAGGTGCTAGGGGGGATGGGGGAGGGGTAGAAAATTTCTAAATCTGAAAGCCTTAACTTACAGGTTAAAAGTTGTGTGACACAATGTGTTATTTTAAGGTTTGTTATTTAACATTGTCAGATACTAGAATCAAGGTAAAACTTATAGCGATTGCAAGTTGGTTTTCAAATGAACTATTTCTATAAAAATTGAGAAGATTTAAAAATAAATTTTAACATTCTTAATGGTTTGGAAGGTTTGACATCTTTTCAGGTTCTTGTTTCATTAGGAACAATTTTGATTTTGATGGGGACAAATTGTCTGGTAATGAACCATCTGGAAAGAAATGACAGGCTACCATTTTCTGTATGTACCTTGGTGATAAGATCAAGTTGGACCAATAATAAGAACTAATCCTGATTGTAAATCCTAAACCCTAACCAGCTGATATGATCCAGCTTTTGTACCTGTCTAAGCTTCGCATATGGATTCAGTTCTGTTGTTTTTAATTTACCTTTGAATTTCTTAGACAAAATCAAAGAAGCAAAAGCTGTCTGCTGCCAAGTTCCAAGAGGTATACTCTGAAGAATATGGAGAATTGTGGACTTCACTATACGAGGGTCTAAAACTTGAACCTCAACGCTGTGCAGTGTTGAACAAGTATGCTGCGGAACAGAAAGAAACAAGGAGTTTTCTACAGGTTATTGGTGCCTCAAAGTTTGACTTAGAACATCGCCCTTATGGGGGCACTCCAGGTTCATTGGAGTGCTACCACTTACCACAAGGGTTTTCTTTTCCTCCTCCAAAGAAGACTTCTAATGGCCTCCTAGCATATTATCTGATGGACGTTGCTAGTATTCTACCTGTGGTGACTTTGGGAGTAGAGCCCAATAGTACCGTACTGGATATGTGTGCAGCACCAGGGGGCAAGAGTGTTCTCATTGCACAGCTGTTATCAGGAAGGGGTTTATTGGTGTCAAATGAACCAGTTTATACCCGGAGAGGCAAGCTGTTAAGGGTGAGGTTTGTATACAAACTCCCAAGTCAGAAGCAAAGAAAAGCTGTTTTTAACCTATTGCACATCATCCATGGGCTTACCGTATTTTCTTGACCAGATGGTTCTCAGCCCAAAAATTGTATTTTGCTAAAATTTGTTTTTTCTTTGGTGGCACCCTTTGCAGATATCAACATCCTTTCAAGTACCTGAGGGGAGTGTAGAGATATATACAAGTTAATGTTCATTTATATCAAGGCCATCTTGTACTCTTACCTATTTCAATAAAGTTTACACTTTACTATATGTTTTCACATCAGGTCAAAAATCAGTACATTGGACCTAATTTCAAGCCAGAGTTTCAGTTAGCAGGCATCTATGGAGAGAAGTTTGGATCCATTCAACCATCAACATATGATAGAGTACTTGTGGATGTCCCTTGCTCCGGTGATCGCCATTCTCTCCACAATGACTTCAGTTACCAGAGTTGGTCAGAAAGGAAAAGTAAACAGAACAGCAAGAAGCAGTCAAAACTGCTGCAGTCAGCACTGGCGACTGTGCAGCCAGGAGGACATGTTGTGTATTCTACTTGCACAATGACATCCTTGGAAAATGATGAAGTTATATCAAA
Organism: Umimayanthus nakama; assembly: GCA_027574985.1. Lineage (NCBI taxonomy): Eukaryota > Metazoa > Cnidaria > Anthozoa > Zoantharia > Parazoanthidae > Umimayanthus > Umimayanthus nakama. Next base: position 13,900 of record JAOBRG010272759.1, on the reverse strand, counting down.
TGTGGTAGACACACCTTTGAGACTGACAACTGAAAAGATGAAAAATATAAGTTGTACTGTTACTAAGCCGAAGTTAGGCTCTGTCATAATTGATCGTTTTAACATTCTCGAAACCAAGTTTGGTTTCCTCATTTTTCCGTCACTGTCGAAAAATTGGGGACTTATATATTTCTGCAAACTTTCAAGAACAAAAGTATAGCAATGAACAAATACAACGCCCTCTTGGCAACTGTACAATTTTTACATAGTAAGATATAAAGGGGGTGTTGGCGGAGGGCTTCAGTTTGGAGTAACAGTGAAATAACGAATATCGATGAAAACTAAAATTAAATAATGAACAACGGAATTAGTTGCCTTTGGGAAAAACGAATCAATAAATGGAAAATAAGTTATAAATTTGTCATGGAACGGACGGAAATATTAATCAGTGAAAGTAATACAAACTGTATTTGAAACATTAGTTTCTTATACAGTAATTATGATGATAGTTTCCATGCAAAACGTCTGCGATAATAATTAAATTAACTGTAGTATTGTTCACAACTAAAGCCTAGTTTATACATTGTGCTTTCACCGCACAGAGCTCAAATATTTCGATTTTGCGCGATGAAAGCACGTTGAAAGCTCGATGTCTAAATTGGCACATCGATTAAGCGCTTGATAAGCACTGTGTCTGTGCCAGAAGTTGGTGCGGTAAACCTGAACGTGCGGAACGGTTAAAGCGCGATTCAATTTAGACAGCCTGCCAGCACTACGCTCCCCACCGAACTTAATCGTAAGATAATCAGTTGGGTGCAATTTCTTAATCGTAACCGTGCTTCGACCGTGCCAGACACCGCGTCAAATGGAAGTGAGTTTCGTTCACTGAAAGCACGATGTCTAAGCTAAGCCTGAAAAGAGCGAAAACGCTGCGAGCAGGAATGTAAGGTGAAAAGCTAAGGGAAGGTTCATAATTTTTTTGGTCATAGGTTTTTTGGACAATCTAAATGTTTTTGGACTTATTTGTCGTATGAACGAAATTGCTTTATAATAATAAACTTTATTCGGTCCAACAAAAACACTGTTCTCAAACATCATTGGAAATTATATGCCAAGCACAAAAAACCCCGCTAAAATCATACTCGACAACTCGCGCGGCCGGACCGTTATCTCACGCGTTGCAGAGGAAATCAGTTACGTATGCTGTATTGGTCGGTTCCCGACGAAGGGCTAACGCTAGAAACGTCAGCTAAACACAGACACCATATCCATCAGGCAAAAAGCATACAATATCAACCTTCGTTGACTAAACCCATATTTAACGTCCAAGCAGAAAAGCAGTTTTTTTTTCAAAACTAATCTTACAGTAATTTTAAAAAGTAAGTTTACGTTTGTCGTTATTCGTGTCTTGGTTCAGTTTATTGTTCAGTGACATTTTGAGCATGAAAACTTGGACAAGTTCATTGTTTTTAGTTTGATAATTTTTCGTCCTGTGACTGTGACCGTCTTTCTTTCGTACGGGACTAATCCGGCACATGTTGAAACGAATTGGTTACTTAATGAACTAACTTCCGGTTGTATAATTAGGCCGAATATAACTGCTTGTATTTTGCTGCAAATGTGGAAGAAAGGGAACGAAAAGAAACTTCCAAAAGATGTTTTCAGTATTTTTTATGAGCCTAAGAGCCGGCTCTCCGGTTTGTTTTCGAAATTCTTTTGACGCGTAAAATCCCCTCATCTCGATATCACGAGCCAAAAGGACTTCGAAAACAAACCTTTTTGATTTTAACCCAACCGGAGAGCCGGCTAGCAGGCTATTTCTTTTTATCAAATCAGTTTCTTAAGTTGCCGATGGAAGTTGGCCCCTGCTAGCTGGCCGCACCCCATCTGCCCCTATCGGCCCCTCTCTGTCACTTCAAGTGAACGTCCTGATATGGGTGTAAAAATTGCAACACTGATATCAGTCCGTTAGGGTTAGTTTTTTCAGCTGTATAAATGGAACAACTGAAAAAAAGCATTTTTTATGGGCCAGACCAGCAACCATGCATCGCTGAATTCGCTACCTTGAAACTTATTTGCCCACTGTTTTTTTTAGCTGTACAGTTTTTTCAAATCATTAAGTTCAGTTTTAATTAGAAATTTTCAACAATTTACAGTCCTATACGATTTATAGAAGTAAACTGAATAGTTTGTTTTTCTTACACAGGGTGTGAGCTAGCTCTTGGGCTTTAGGACACAATTTTTCACTAAACAAAACGGGAAAAAGGTAGTCGATGCCATGAACAAGTGATTGACATGATTCACTGATCTTAGATTGCTTTTTGTATTTTAAATGGTTTTTAAAATTGGGTGTCCGAACAGTGTGTCCAGCTTTAGCCTTTTCCCTAAAACGTGGTACGTTGCAACCAAATAGTGATCAAGGGAAACTGGAAATGTGCTTTAGGAACTCGGGACATGGACTTTGCTTCTCGGCAACTGACAAAACTGTTTAGGAGCTGCGGAGCAACTTTGAGATTTGGGTTGGGGCACATAAGTGATAAGATATTGGGGGCACAAGACACTTTTTCTTACTAACTCTTTGTAATTTTAAAAACGCTGATTCGGAGGGGGGTCACCACTGCCTTACACTGCCGCGTAAAGCTCACTTGTTCACTGAGACAGGACATTAAAATATCCATGAGCAGTCGGTTTTTACGTCATCTAGTCTCGAAATAGCCCTGTTACACTGTGCAATTTTCTCAGCATTTTGCCTCGCAATGCTCCTCGGAACAAAAAAAAGAATTGTGCGCACGCGCCCTTGTTAAAACTGCCGTATAATTGTGAGACATCATGCTGGAGGGGTGATACACTGTGCAATGGTGTTGCCAGTTGCTGCAATCCGTTGCGAAAAGTAGAGTTGAGTTCTACTACCTGTAATGCTTCGCACAGCAAAAGGATTGCGAGACCATGTTACACTGTGCAATTGTCCAGCATTTGGTCTTGCAATCAGGCATTGTGAGACAAGTTGCTGAGAAAATTGCACAGTGCAACAGGGCCTTTAGTCGTGCCGACGCAAACGTTGTGTCGTAAAGTTGGAGCAACAGGTCAATTTTTGTCGTGATTAGAGGAATTGGAGAGGAATTTTTTTAAAGGAAAAACGTTACTTAAACACAACTAACATTAGCTGCCCTGAAGCGATCAAGTACCACTCCTCGGATTAGCATACGATGATGCGTTTGTCCATTAAATATTAACTCCAATAATTAGTTACAAAAAAAAAAAATCGATAAAACCTGTAAATTCCTCAAAAACTAACAACTCGCCTCAATTACTCTTTTTAACCTAAAATATCTCAAAAAACACTCAAAATGTTTGTAAATCCTTTTCTACTACGGTTCTTTGTCACTATGATTCAATGTTATTTTATCAGTTTTATAAATTTAAACACCGAGATATCGGCGATTGTGACGCAACTGAAGGTTTGACTTCACGTACTTGTTGCTACCTCTAACGGTTAACCCTATCTGGATTGGTTGAACCTCGCGTGACGGGCTCAAAACGTGTTTTGAAAAGTAGTTTACTTCATTTTATCACACAAAGTCTTGAAGTATAAAAACGACTTTCTATCTTATATAAACTTATAACTAGAAGCCACAACGGCATTCTTTGTATCAACATCCAATATTCTTTTGAAGAGATTGAGGATAATCTTTAAGTTTTTAGGTATTTATAAATAAAACATGACCTAATTTCCGTGATGAACAAGTATGCATTAATCGCATTTTTGCATGCAAATTCTCAACCAATTTTATATGGCTTCGATAGTCGATACCAATTCCTATGCTTCCAAATCAAAAGATTCTTATCTCTTTGTCTGGTTATCATCTTTGTTTTTTGTGCAGTTTCACATCTCAACTGTTTATTGTTGTAAACAAATGCTTGATATAAACACGCGTACACAATAATACAGCTGAAAATCTGAAATTTGAGCTGTGTATCCTCGTGACCGGAAAAAATGACAGTCGGCTCCTGGGTGGGGTAGGGAGGGGGCGGTAATTCGCATCATCACTGAGTAACCGCTCCTGGTCTCGCTCGGTGCTTCGATCGAATCTCGATTTTTACGATTGTCTAGTTTCCGGAAGATCGACTTGACATCTGAGGTTATAATATCAGTTTTTTTCCAGTATTAGTCTTGTTATTGAAGATCCTTGTCTTCTGGAGTTGTATCGAAATTTGTTTATTAGCATTTGTGTGCTATGGGTTTCCAAAGGCTTCCACGGAAGTGATTCAAGTTGTTAATATCGAGGAAGAGAGATTTACAACAACCTGAACAGGTCAGTACAGACAATAGTATTTGCCGTTGGTTTTAATCGTGAATTTTTTTACTGGAGCTTGTTGCAAGTCATTTTTTGCTTGTCTTTTCTGAACCAGACGGACTTTCATTCAAACAACGGCCTTTTATCACTCGTGTGATACAAATATGAATCAAATATTGAAACTGCCTTAAATTTGAGTTTGTCTTGAGTGTTAGTGTGTTTCGAGTCCATGTCTGCTAAAAACTCGTCTATTTCTCGTTATTGAAGAAAACAGATCTTAATCAATAAACTTTGAGATGTCATGGCTTCATTGTTTGAGTCATTCGCGGATTAACATGAATAAAAAGAATGGCTAAGTTAGAAAGACAAAGTCAAGTATCGCCATTTAATGATCTTTGGTTGTGCGAGCGAAGGCTGTGACATACTCACATAGTCTATGTTATGTCGTGAAGTTTTTTGTTATGATTTCGCCATAGGAGTGCATTAAATCTTGTATTGTGAAGGTTTCATTTTATTGTGTTTTATGTTGTGTGAAGGTTAGACTGAATTTGGTCAGGTTTTCGAGGCGTGTAACAGAAATCACAATTCATTGTTCCTCCGAGATACTTTGTATGAATGAGTGTGTGTTTATTCGCATCATTCACTTTGATCGAATCGGATAGGTGCGGTGTCATTTTATAAATCGTAAATATTAGCCAATTTCATTGAATAAATGATTATTTTACGAACTCATAACTCCAATGATTGAATTAGAGGAAAATGGCTCTATATTACACGACCAAACTTACTAATATGGAACTGTATTTGCTTTCATTTGTAGGGTCAGTGAGATTGAGTTTTGCTGAAGTTGTCTCAACTACCAGACAGCTTTAAAACGGCCTGATGGCATTCTCCTTGCATATGTGGTTAACTTTTCGCAAGAAGGCGTAAAGGAATAGATCCCCTTCAGCCATAAAGGAAGTGCTACCAAATCTACTGGGTGTTGAAATGGTATGAGGTCTCAAAACTCTGAAGGCAGTTTAGCGCGGCTTGGCGTTTATGAATCTTTTCATTCACTGAGTTATGGCCGGTGATGAACGCCTTCATGTAATTCGTGTATTTCCCGGTCAACTCGTCCCGGCAATACAATCCATTGCTATTTCAATAAAGATTTCTGATACTGCTAAAGAAGTTATAGCCATTGCATTTAAAAAATTGAACATTCACCAAGACTGCGATAGTTGCGAGTTGGTCGAAGTGTGCTACCGCGACAGTATTTTAGTTCACCAAAGTGAACACGTTCTCGCAGAGGACGACCTTCCGGCAGAGATCCAACTCTCTTGGAATAATTTAAGGCCGAGGCAGAAGCGAGCCTATAGATTCTTTTTACGAGTGAAACCCAAAAGCGACCTCGAGGGACCATTGCGATACCACTGGATGGATTGCCACGAAGGGGTTAACAGCACCATAAAGGAGATGAATTTTGAACTGGATTTTAAACTTCAAGACGATGACTTGTGCAAGTTACCAAATCTTGATGAAGAAACTTTACTCGGACATTTGAAGGAGAGATTCAAACAGGGAAGGATTTATACTTATGTTGGAGAAATTCTGATTGCCGTAAATCCGTTCAGGTTTTTTCCAATTTATAACCCCAAGTTTATAAATGCTTACAATAATAAAAACTTGGGGTCTTTGCCCCCACATATTTTCGCGATTGCCGATGTCGCATACCACCGTATGTTGCGAGAAAAGAAAAGTCAGTGTGTAGTCATAAGTGGTGAAAGCGGTTCAGGAAAAACTGAAAGTACGAAGCTCCTTGTTCATCACTTGACTGCTCTCAGCCATAAAACCCAAGCTTCAGCGGTTGAGACGACTATCTTGGGAGTTGGACCAGTTTTGGAGGTAAATATTTATCACACATAATTGCTACATTGACCACATGAATGCAATTTACGTTGCTGGAAGTATAAAATATGTTGTGTGTGACAAATTGGGTACATTACAAGAACCCACTAAAAAGCAGTTAGTGTTAGAATTCGTCATCTTTTGTTACTTTGTCAAGTAAAATAAATAGAAATCTAAACTGCTCTCTACATTGAATAGTACTTTTTTTTGTAAATAAACAAATTCATTCCTTGCCCCAAAACACACCACAAACATACACCACTTAAATGGTACAAACAACCAAAGCAAAATAAAGATCGAGTGTTTGAAACCAAACTTGTCATAGATTATTCAATGTTTAGCATCCATACTTTTCCCAAATCTGTTGCAGCAGATATGCTTTGATGATATATGTCTCAGATTGCCTGTCACACTGTCTTTATCAGCTAAGATATAAAATAATCAGTGTAAAAGACATAATGAAGGAATTAACGTAGTGTTAGTTGTCTGTGCTTTTGACGAGTTGTGTTGATACATTTCCGAGTTTAGTTTTTTTTCTGGTGAATGAAAGTTTTCAGTTCCAGGGATAATTCAGAAGTTGAATCCATGTTCCTGTGCATGTTGCAACTACTTCTTTAATAAGTTCTCTTTTACTTTGTGTTTACTGATCAGTTATCTACAAACTATTGAACTTTTTTTGTCCCAGGGTCACACTTTCGAGTTTATGTTTAGATTATAAATGCCTCAGTGGATACATAGGTCGAAAGAAATAGCTTTGTTGAATTTGAATAACTTCTTTGTGACATCTTAACCATTTGACAAGAAGATTATTTTCATTAGTATTATGCAGACATTGAAGCAAATAAGTAACCCACAGTTATGCAGCTACAGAACAATAGAATAATATAAAGTTGATAATATATTATAAGAAGCTTACCATATATGTTGCAAGTGTGTAGATACAATTACAAGGATATGAATTTTTCTTCGGAAGTTTAAAAACAAATTGCTGCCTCAGGGTATGATAAACACAATACGGTGAAGGCCAAGCGTGGGCTCACATTATGCCATGCAAGTTTAAGAGTTATGGTCACAGAAACCAAATGCAAACAAAAAACTTTCAAACTCTTTGTTGTTTCAATAGTAGTAGCTGTGTACCAGTAGTGCTTTGCTAATTTTAGGTGCTTCAAGCAAAATTGATAAAAAAGGTCAATCTTTGTTTACTTGTTTTTTAGTAGCACATATGTTAACTTTATCTAACAGAAAAGCAAAGATTATAAATCTTTAGGGGATTTAAGTAAAGCATGGCTGCTAAAGATTAATTATTCTGACAATTTTTATGTCTTTAGCCATGAACACCACTAAGAAATCTGTGTTTGAAATTTGCAAAAATTCTAAGTTATTCCATAGGATTTTTTTATATGTTGGCAAAATATTACTATCAAATGAAAAATCTTATACTTTTTGTAGTACATCTTTTCTAAACTTCTAAACTTTCCAATGCAGGTTTTTCTGCTTGACTTTTGTACTTAAATATTTTTAAACTTTTCCTCAGGCTAGTAACTGTTCTTGATATATATTCTTTCTAACAATTTAATTCACTTCTGCATCCAATGAAAATGTAGAGTTCCATATGACATCAGCAAAGACTGACCTATGCTTTTATTAAAAATCAAGTCACAAGTGACTTGATGTGTTACAAGATCTCATCAACCTGAGAGTATTTTTATGAAAACTTACATTTAACTGTTAATCCTACTCATGAGGGCTTTCAGTTGCACTTACTTTCAAATTTTAATGAAATTCCTTTCTAGTGAATTATTAAAGAGGCCCTCCAAGGGTTTTAGGCAACAGGTGACACATTCTAATCAAAGTGAGCTCTATAAGCTATGTTATCTGGTTTCACCTATGCTGCCCTCTAGCCTGGTTGTCAGACGTTTTTGCCTGTCTTTAGAAAGAGAAAAATGAAACTAGGATCATGGATTGAATATTATTAGAAGAAATACATCTGTCCAGTTAATGTTGCTCGCTAACCGGCATAAGGAATAGTTTCGTCTAAAAATAATGGCAATTTCTTGATACATCAAAACCAAGTATAGTTTGAAATCCAGATAACCAAATACAAAATAATGTGCTTTGTTGGAGGGTTTAGTTTGCTTGAATTTTCTTAAGAAAATATTAAAAACCAAAAAATACCATTGTTTTTTTAAAAATATAATATGGAGTACCCAAC
>JAOBRG010272648.1:0-16210 GCA_027574985.1 Umimayanthus nakama | reverse complement strand
ATAGAAGAAATAAAAGAGGACCCAGTACTGATCCCTGTGGGACACCATAAGTAATATATAGGTCATCAGATTTACTGGTGCCTACTGAAACATGTTGTTTTCTGTTAGACAGATAAGAAATGAACCAATCTTCAGCTGTTCCACGAATTCCATAGTGGTCTAGTTTTTTTATGAGGCGACTGGTACAGTCGATGAATGCAGCCTCTTGACGATGTGTCAAGCATTGCTTGTACTTTTCACAAGGAAAGCTACAGTCTAAAGGGGATTCTCGGTGAACGCAAATGTGATTGTCGAAATCCTCATGATCACAGGTAGCTAGAGAAAGCATTGTTGTGCAAGAACTGTTCACGATCGCATTTGTAAAGTAGGAGCCTGAGTGTCGGAAGTACCCCCGTCCAAGTGATGTGTTCACATCGGACATATGTAAAGGATGTGGAAATTTTCTTATTTTCCAATAAGCTGTTTTATTGAGATTTGTTTAAGCTCTCCCTTGAATTGTTGTTTCGAAAACGAAATCCTCAATACCTTACTGAAGAGGTCGGTTCTGATGTGCTCAAGTTACTTCGATTTTCGTTGCTTACATGCATAGATTTTTATTATGAAAAACTGTCTAGTATTTCTGCTACATGGATGTACTGCGTGGGAAAGGTAAACTGATACTGTGTTGCTCAGACTGCATTCAGGATGCTGTTTTAACTATAAAGGACTTCATGAACTGAGAAGTGCATTGAGTAAGCCGTATGTAAAATGAGACGGAGCGTTGATGTATACCAGCTGCTACTGCTATGGCAGAAAGTTTCTGGTATCGTTTTATTTTTGCTTGAAAAGAATTTGAGGTTAGGTCCTGGAAAAAAATTCAGCATAGGGCAGGAGGAAATAGTAAAAGGTTGCGGAGCTCTCCGAACACCCCCCCCCCCACCCCCCTCTTCATCCGCCCCATCGGGCCTGGAGTATTTCACACTTTCAACTGAATTTGACGACAGCGGCGTTTGTTTGTGAACAGCAGGCAACGTAATTAACAATTGAAACAGTGATCAATTTGCCTTTAAAGCTCCGATTTGCAGTATATATTTGGCTGAATACGAACAACATGGCTGTTTGTTTATGTTCCGTGCGGTTACTACCATTTAGCAGTCAAGTTTCCGCGAGATCGAGGAGCCAGTGCCGTCGACAGCACTTTGCATAGTGTGAGCATGGGAACGAGTATTGTTTGCTGACAGTTTGTATGGAATTTAAGTTGCTTTTGTATAGTGCATTACTTGAAAGTTTCCAAACCAATTAACAAATTTTTAATAGTTTTGCTTTGTTTTGATAGATTTGGCCATTGCGTGGTTTTGGCTCGATCCCAGACCATCCTGGCAGGTATGCGGCAGAGTAGGACCTTGGTGCCATAAAATGTACAGCTTTTGTATGCTGATACTGAAGCCCTGAAAACTTGGTCTTAGTTTGGTGAATGTCGTAATTGCCAGTTATGATCATATCTTGTTTCTCCCTCGAAACACGGCCATGTTACTCCTGGAACCCGATTTTACGGTCACACACGGGTGCCCTGTTAAGATGTTGCTTCAAACAGTAGACTCAGAACTGCTCAATCAGTCCGCAGAAGGAAAGCGATACCATACTGTACTACGTTGTTTTCACAGCTGCAACTGTACGGTGCGGAGCACGTGGTTTGAAATACGTATATAAATAAGAAAACTAAGACGTTGATGAACCCTTGCGATGCTCTGCTGACATTGCTGGGATATCTGTTCAGGATATTCAGATTTGAGGAAAACGTTCCTAACCAGACCTAACTCGCTCTATCTCGCTAAGGCCCAGGAGGCAAACTTCATTACTTCGCCTTATCTCGCCGCTCCTGATTGGAACTGGATTAATTTCGCCTTAGTCCTTAGAGTCCTTGGAGTTCTTAGGGAGTTAATGCACTTAGACCTCGATCGCAGTCACAAACCCTACCCTTCATTTCTCAATGCAACCGTATGAGTTTAAAAATACGTAGATGTTTTAAATAATATCTATTTGATACAAATGAGATTATCTGCATTTTTATTATTATTATTATTACTATTTAAACAATTACAGTCATCGCCATCGGGACTACACTACCATTAAACCTGGTTAACCACTCGTCAAACAACATTGGTATGCATGCTTGCAGTCCTTTCACTTTGTCAAATCTGCACTTAATAACGCTGGGGAATACATTTTTGGCGGCTTTTAAAACGGAGACCAGTTGACAATAATAAAGAATGGAAGGGGTCAAATTTTCACTATTGGTAATAAAGCTCAGGCCATCAACCTAAAAATATGCCAAAGGTCACTGCAGCACTTTGCTCAGTGACGGGTCGTTACTGCTAGTAATAAAATTTTAAATAATCGACTCCTAGCTGGTTCTAGCTAGTATGCCAAAAAATATTGCAGCCATTTTGTTTCTCAGTGACATCATTCGCGCATGCTCTGTAAATGTCAGGTATACACTTGGCCGGGTGGCGGGCAGAAGCAACCAGCTTACCTTCGAAAGCGAGTGACCAGGTAGTTTTGGTCACCTTAATTTCTAGCACGGTTAAGGCACAGGTCGCCCAGGCTAAGGGTTAGTCTATTAATACTTAAGGTTACCGTTCACCTTGAGCGGTGTTATTAGTTTTCCGTATGTATCTCCGTTGATACGCATCGGACACCCACAAACCTATATATCAATGGAAATCTTATAAAATTATCTATGTGATGGTGAAAACATTGTTTAAAAAATTTGGTTTATAAAAGAATGCGAGCATCATAACTCGAACTGTTTATTTCATTTCTAGACGTCAATGCGGCTTTCAGTTTCAATTTAAACCATTTTCAGTTTTTTATGAGATTAAGCACAAGTTTTACTCTAATTTCGTCCTGGCAATTTTTGATTGAAGTCGTATTTAATTTTCTGCAGGCATTTAAAGAAAGTTCCCCATTTGCAGCATACAAGACTACACTGCTTGATTCATAAAAAATAATTGAAGCGGAATTTCAAAAAAAACCACGACGGTTTTCGTCTTCGGCTACTTTTTTTTATCAATGCCAAATTTGACGGCAGGACACTAAAAATTGAGGGAGCATTGATCCTTCAGATTTTCGTAGTTTGAGCCAAAACTTTTCTGGAGAAATTCACTCCTAAAGTAAACCGCTCTGTGACCGTTAAACTTTGTATGTTTTCAATGTTTGATAGCATTTGCGAAATGTGGATCGTCTGCTGTGATCTGGTCATACCCGCCAACAACTTCATCAATTCATGTCGAAAGAATTAGTCAAGAAAGCAACTGCATAATGATATAAAACCATAAGCGTTTATATCTTATTAATCAGTATTTTTCCTGAACGCGTGTATTTCCAATGGCGATTTTTCCTTCGACTCTGCCTTCCAGGAATGAATTTGATCGATCCTCCTACCGGCAACATTCACATCAGTTGCATTGCTTTGGCCTGATGGCTGATCGAACGACTTTCAAAACCGCCGCTATTTTCACTGGAGGGACCGAATGCTATCAAACTTTGAAAACATACAAAGTTTAACGGTCACAAAACAAGCTCACCTCCTCAACCTTGTCCATTTATACTGAGAAACGAGTATGTAGCCACTTTAAAATCAAACATTGTATAAATTCGCAGCCATTTTACGTGGTTGATATGCTTGTGATACCACTGTCGATGGTCAGTGGGAAAAAAGAACTCACGAGCAGAAAATAAAACTTGCAAGTTGATAAAAAGAACTTGCGAGTTTGAAAGTATAACTTGCGAGTAAAAAGAAAACAACTCGCAAGTAGAAAATAGAACTAGCGATAGAATAAAAGAACTTGCAAGCAGAAAAAAGAACTCGCGAGTAGAGAAAGAGAACTCGCGAGTAGAAAAAAGAACTTGCGAGTAGAAAAAAGAACTCGCAAGCCGACAAAAAGAACTCGCGAGTACTCCAATGACCCTAATTGGCCACCGTAGTTATTGGTTACTAAATATAAATTTTGACGAATATTTTTTATTGAGTTTTTCGTGTGTTTTTCAACTTTTCGTGTTTACTGAAATATGTGGAGGAATAACACAATTCTTTGACTATTTGTCCTTTATATCAGCAAAATTTGGCTGACAAAAGTGCAAAGACTCGGTGTTCTGTCCCGCAAAAGATTGCGAATTTTATTAATAAAATATCCCATACATTAAAAACTTCAGAATTTTTCAAGCTTTTGAGAACATTTAGAAAGGCTGAAATCACGAAAACTTTAAAACATTCCCTCTGATTCCCCCAAATAGATGTTTCCATTTGGGTTAAAAAATGAGAGTTCTGTTGGAATTAGTTTAATTTGTGAGTGGACAATTTTTTTGTTTTGCATGGAGAAACTTTTTTGGGTTAGGTGGGGTTCCAAAAAATCTGACGGGAATATGTTTTTGTAGTTTGACGAATATAATTTCTATGGAGAGTCTAGTATAATAGATCATTGATTCTACTCAAGCGAGTCTTTCAAGGGAACTAATTTGCGCGCAATTTGTTTTTGCGGAAATATATTTTGTTGTTACATGGCCGAAAGTTCTTGCAACCAAAAATATATATTTCCGCAAAATTTTTGTTCTTACATGGCATGATCAAAAAGGTGTGTATTCCAGCATGGACGTACACTAGAGTTGGTTGAACACATGTCACTTTGTTTGCGGTTTTGCGTTGGTTTTGATCATGAAAATTTTACACTGATGTTTTTTGCCTCAGTGCTCGTTTCAAATTAAGCATCTTCTGTGATTTCGATCCTGCAATAAAATAATCGCTTTTGTCGACAACAACAAACACATACAACCTGCGTAACATTATTTGTATAATGTACGTTATACTAATAAATACTTAAAGTATTGCTGCTTTCCTCGGGACTTTTGGATGCTTTGAACTTACGGGAACCAATGTGAACAAGTATTCCAAAGCAGAGTAAATTTTAAACTAAAGCAAGAATTACTAATTCGGAGAAATCTATTTTTTTTTGGACAAAGTAAAACAGGGCATCCGAGGGACCACGGGAAGGTTTATCAATCTGCCAGGAAAATGCAACGTTTGTTGATGTTTACTTGACTATTCTTTAACACCTGGGTTGAATCGTACTCAACTCATCCCTCTAAACATAATCTTTCTCCTTAGCTCTGAGCAATCCCTAGTCTAGCGCGGATCGGAAATAAGTGTATAACTGGCAGTTTTCTTTTAAGGTATTCACAAAGTTTATATAGAAATTTAAAAGTAGGAAGAAAATGCTTTTTTTCAACGATTAGACTATCTCAAAAACAGATGTTGAAAAAAGTAATCGTATTAAAGAGCGGACCTCTTCAGTTACACCTACCTTAACACGTGGAGTTTCTTACGGTTCTACTCTTCCTTAGATCACCACTATACAGCTTGGCTGAGGGTCCTTTGACGACAAGTTGAACAGAGTAACTTTTGCTGACCGAGTTGCTTTCAGAGCGAGCGAGTTTGTGTGCAACACAGCCAACTGATAGCTGTTGCTTAGGATGTTCAATCAAATGCAAGTTCAAGTAGATATTTCTTATCTTTGTCTGACCTAAAGTTATGGCGAGCTCTCAAGGCTACTTGAAATAATAACCCAACTCGCGCCAAAGATTATTCTTTTCAAGAGGGGTAAAGAAATCTTTTGAGGATTTCAACAAAAAGCAGTTTTGATGGCAGAACGTAAAATAGCATTGAGAGATATTGGATTTTTTTTTACTATATGTAAATTTTTCTGTTCTATTTTATTGACCTAGCACAGGAGATTGACACACTTATTTATAAAGTTATTTTCTCTAAACCATCGTTTTAACAACAGGAAGCAGGAATATAAAAATAGTTTTGTGTAACGCTAAAGATGACTAATTTTGTAGAGTTGGAATAAAAAGACTAGTCTCAAGTAACGGAGTCGAAGCGTTTTGTCGTTTCAATGCACACACTTCGTGTGATATTGAGTTAGAACTTTTAACAGAGTTCCAAAAAGATATGGAATTATTTGTTAGTTTTGACTTCATTGCAACGCTGGAAAGAAAACCCAACTTTACAAAACCCAATTATAACTGTTCAAGTGTAAGGAAGGAAAAAGACGCAGAGACGGTTTTGGAAAACTTCCTTTCACTTTACCTACATTTTTTCGTGCAACCTAAGCAAAGCTAATACATTTTACACAGCGAATTTAGATCCACCTTGCCTGAGGTGCGCTTTGATACACCACAAATCCTCAGCGCAATCACCAAAATGACAGATATGTAAAAATTATGATGTTTTACACTTTTTCTCTGAGTAAAGTAAAGAAATCCAAAGAAAGTAATTTTTATAAAACGGTTTTAGGAAATAAAATGTTTATACCTTACCGTACGGCAACTTATGGACCGAGCTTTTCCTTCCTTGAAAACAAGATGTTTTTTACAGTATATGGCTTTATGAATAATTCCGGTTTTAAAAGAGGTGATCGAGAGCTGGAGGTCCGTACGGCTACTTACGGACATCAAATTGATCAATCACAGCACACAAAATCAGTCAGCCATTAAAATGAAATAAAGTATTTTAGTTATCAGTAGAAGTACCGTTATCATAATATAGGGGCTGGGTCGTTTGGACCCTCTCGTGGGTTTTTGAAACGGTTGCACATAAAAGATCAAGATTTGGCATGCAAGCAGCCTTGGGTTAGCTAATTACTTTCCATAAGAATAACCAAGTTTTATTTAATGGGAACAGTCGTATCTAACATGTCCGCCATTTTTATTTTGTGCAAAACTGCAGAAAATTTTACTGGAATTAGTAGAAAACCTGTATTTTCAGCCTCAAATAGGAATAAAATTAAGAACAGAGTTTAAAAGAACTAAGTAGAACCACTTTTCCGAAACATTCACAGTTTTCTATGAAACTTTAATTTACCTGATTAATTTCTCCTAAATTATAAACGATAATATTATGCCATCAACGTCAAAAGATGCGCTCTTTATCAGACTACAGGAACTGAAGTTCTCATTTGATTGCTTGAAAGCTTCAAATTTTAGGTCGAAAAAATCTATGGGGTTTCCTCCCCCCCTCCCCCGTAGGGTGTTCGAGGGTTAATATTAGACAGGTTATGCTAAGTAACTGCATGCAAGGCACTGTCGTATGCACTGTCTATGGAAGGTATCCGTGAAAACCGGCATATCAACTTCAGAAACTGCAAAGAGTTCAGAACGCCGCCGCCAGACTAATTTTTATGGAACGCAAATACTGTCATATTACGCCACTCCTTCAGAAACTGCATTGGCTGCCCATTAAATATCGCATTCAATCTAAAATACTTTTGATCACGTTCAAAGCTATCCAACGACTTGCACCATCCTATATTGTGGACCTAATTTGTGTTAAGCCGTTAAACACGAGGTATAGCCTCAGATCTACAAAGGGCTTGCTGCTGGAACACCCAAAGTGCAAGACTTGTATTACGCTAGGGTGATCGCGCATTTAAAGCGGCAGCCCCAACACTGTGGAACGAACTTCCAATACATATAGGAACTCAAAGTCTCTCAATAGTGTTAAAAATCTTCTTAAGACACATCTTTTTAAGTTATCATTTTTAGATTAGTTATTTTAATAGAATAGACTAGAATTTACTTAGAAACATTAGAATTTGGATCCATGAGAAGTATTAGTTTTTGTTTTTAGTAATTATATTGTAAATGGTTAGATTTTCATTTATTCCAAATGTAATGCGGCATTTGATCATTCAGTATAAAAAAATGCGCAATATAAATTAATAAATTATTATTAAATTATTATAAACAGTTCGGGGTATAACGACCCCTTGTTAGTCCCCTGACAGTTGATAAGCCAATGTTCTCCCTATGGGTTAACGACACTGTCAGTAACTCAAGCTCAGCTCCATATGTACACTTGGGAGTTGTAGTTAATTGTGCTCTGTACGAGAACCACCAGGTACTGCTTGCCATTGTGCGAGAAAGCGTGTACGTCTTCCGCCTTACCAGTCGGGAGTACCTGGTACAAACTGAACTTGTTGTCAGCCATCTTGTAAACAGTAGACTTATAAGTGAGAGTATTACCTATACGTATCCGTGAATAGCCATTAGCTACGACGAGGAACACTTCACGTGCAGCGGTCGAGAAGGAAACCAAACCTCTAGCGCCATGAGTCGAGATGGATTGGTGGTGGACGAACTTGATGCCGTTCCATCGGTAAATGAACGAATCAATATCATGTTTTCCTTTTTGGCTTCGAAAGTTTGCGATAGCAAGGTAGACGGTGCCGTTAGCTTGGAGGATGTGTGGACGACTTTGTACATACGACGAGGGCAGATCCTGGAATGGTTCAAATTGCTTTCCTGACCACTTCAAAACTGCGACTGCATCGACGCTGGCCCATCCCTTGCCACACGCGATATAGGTGATGTTAAGAATGGCAAAAGTGTTGCATCTCAAAGGATACGCTATTTGAATCACTTGTACCACATCACTTATCTTTTCATTTTTCCACTCGTGAATTGACACTTTGTTCCTGCCGTGCTTATCGGCGTAATTAAGCAATATAAATTTCCTCGCGTTAATAGTGAAGTAATGTGTGTCTTTAACGTTGTCGGTCGTGATGCGTTGAAGCTCCTTGAATTTTCCCGCTTCCCATTTATACACAACAGTAAAACTGAGTAAGGTCGGGTAGCCAAAATATTTGTTTGGGTTTGCCACAACCAGGAAATGATTGCCATGGTCTGTAAAATACTCGATGTCCAAGACACTGGATGAATCAATCGTCTGATTCAGTGTAAAATTGTTGTTCTGAAGCACGTACACAGGTATCTTTGTTTCTATCATACCCGAGCTGGCAAAGACGATGAACAGCTCTTTTTCCAGCTCAAATGAAATAACAGCCGATCCTCGAGTTATTTGTACGGTCTGAAACTGCTCGAAGCACCCGATAATTCCTGCAAAGCAAAATGGTTTGTTATCACTGATGTTTCTTTAGTCTGCACAATATAACTGCCAATTCCAAACGATTTTTCATGTTTTTTTGTTTGTCAACATGGTTTCATTTTATATTTTCAAAATGACAAGATCAGAATCTAAAATGTAAGTGTACTTCTGGCATTCTTCTCTCCTCACAGAAAACTATCGTTTTAATTCTGTTGAGCATTAGAATTTACTGGCGACAACAACAATGATATGCTTTTTAACATCATTTGATGACCTGCATCCATCAAAACGCAGTTTAATTGATAAGTTATTTTCTTGTCCTCTGATTGGCCAAGACATGAAAATTTGCAAAAAAATTAATAGCCTTCAAAATGTAGCAACTTCTCATTTGTCTACCTTATATGGAAGGGCAAGCCTTTGTTCTTTATATCCTGTCAGCTTGGTCAAATCCGTATGTTGGCTTCCGGCGAAAGAGCACTTCTAATCTCTGATTGCACACGCCGCTCCTTTTGTACTTTCAATTAAGCGAAACCATGTGGTATCTAACTGGTTTCCATGATAGCAACAAACAAATAAGTGAAGTCACAAGCGGCTGCATTCTTGGTTTTTTTGATTTTCAGGTTTTGTTAAAATTTTAATTTCTGAATGAGAAAAAAGCATTTAGCGGTTTGAATCCACAAAAAATTAGATTCCATTGTGAAATTGTCAGTATTTAGTAAGTTTCTAGGGTAAAAATGGGATTTCGCAGTCAACACACGAACTGCGTGACTTCTTACGATGACGTCATCACTTGTGACTTCCCTTAATGAATGTCGAAAGGAGTGCTCACAAACAAGGAACAGTTGTACCAAAGCTTTTGGGAATCGGTCAACAAGCAAAACTTAAAGCCATAAAAAGAGGGAATGGGTCAACTTCATCCCCCCTTCCCCCAAACCACGTCAAGGCTTCTAGGCCGCTTAATAGTTAACTATTTTTACTCGGGGGATGTACCGAATTGAGTTTTCGGTTTCCTTCCTGTGTATTTAATTGTTATTATTTTGCATTGTATTTGTCAAGCGGATACGCTTCGCGAGATCAGTTTCAGCACACGTAACAACCAGGGTAACCTTTAACAAGGTTCAAATCCAAAAACATGACAGACCGACAAAGGGCAGAAATGCTTGCCCAATAAAGATGTGTCGATAGTTACAGGAAAACCTAGCAGAGTCTGAATAATTGTGAGGAAAAACACTTTGGAAAGCCTTTCAAGTATCCAGTGCCTAATCGTTTACAAGCCAAAGTACTATTCTATTATATATTAGTTTTCATGCAACCGTGATGGTCGATCTTAGGTCATTTGATTTTGAACAACTGGAGCTTATGTTTGTTTACATGCATCTTAACTTTGCAGCAGGAGTAGGTCCCAAGCTTGACTGAGAAAAAATCGGGAAAGGATCGTTGGAACAACTGACTTCAACTTTCATGGACAAAGAAAGTAGAGTCTAGTGGAGTCAGAAGTCAATAAAATGGTCAGTTTTAAAACAAGTGAAAGCAAACACTGCTTGTGCCAAACAATGCAATCTGTACCTCACTGGAAAGCTTTACTGAATTTAGGCCGTGGCCGCATTGGGCCCTGCGAAAGCATTCTTTCGTTATTGTCATAGCTACTGTCTGCCAAAGAAACTACGAAGGGTGGAAAATGAAAACGGGAACCGAATTGACGTCTAGAAGTGAAAGGCTTAATTTAAATTGTGGCAATCGCTTTTGATTACAAACAAAATTTATAATCAAACGTTTCACTATCATCTACAGAGTTTCATAAGCTTTCTATTGATATATAAGTTGTGGGTGTCCGATGCGTGTTAACGAAAGTACATACCAAAAACTGAAAGCACCGCCCAAGGTGAACGGTAAACTTAAGTCGAACAGTTTCGAATCATCAAAATTTTATCAACAAAAAAAAACTGCAGCATCAAAACAAATTAAAGTGTTCTTACCACAATTCTGCGAGTCGGTGTTTTCTCCTTCACAGTCAAGTCCATCTCCCAGTGGTGCAGGATTGGAGCACGTTCTAGTCCTCGACCTTGACCTTTTTCTTTCTTGCAAACAGTTTGTGGGGCATTCGAAGGACCAAGCCCCCCATTCTCCCCGGCCGCCATCCACTACAAGATGTTTAGGTATCGTGTTTGTTCCGAATATTGTGATTGTGTTAACTAAAGTCAATACTTTGATGTTCAATTGCTGCAGTTTTTGCTATATTAGAACAGTAAGATACAATGACTGAATCCTTATAAACTATACACGCTTTTTTTTTTCATGAGAACCACTAGATTTTGGCCCAGCCTCGCGTTGTTATTAAATTTTAAGGAAATTTCCTTCTCAATTGATCTTAATCTGTATTATTTTTGAAGCGCACATAAGATCAAAACTGACAGTAAGAGATAACTCCTAGAACATTCCAAATCTACTTAACTTGTGATCATTTAGCCAAATAAACAGCAATACCGAAACTCTACCGATCTTTAACAGTCAACACGTGACGTATTTCAACGCTCGACAAAGTTGAGTTTGAGGAAAACAATGTAACTTTATTAAGAAAAGTAAAACTTGCACTAATGATCCCAAACCTGAGCCTAGATTGTTCTAAACTTGTTCTTAATTTTGGGCCAAATTCAAGCCTCGTTATTCTTATAAAACTGTTCTTATAAAAAGCGTGTGATTGGTACAGTATAATGTGATCACTCAAAATACAAATCTGAAACGATTCAAGTGTTCTGAATGACGTAGTAAAGATTGTGCTTTTCATGGAATGGCCGCCCATGCGGGGAAGTGTTTTTAAGTTGACTATGTTCTGTCGTTGGGTTCTGTTTATGGAATGTTTCAAATATGTTGAGATTAAGACGGACAATAATAGATAGGAACAGAATGAAAAAGACAAACAAAACAGATTAACACAAACGCTGACGATATATTGCAAAATAATAGACGCGCACGCAGACACAGGCAAGCAAGACCACACAGACAGACAGACAGGCAGACAGCCTGAACAATCCACACACACGCGCGCTTGCGCGCTCAGAGGGATAAACAGAGAGCCAGAAAATGACGGGTATATGCCAATACAGACAGAAGGACATGCAGACACAGGTGAACAGACAGCAACAGACATGTGCAAACACCGAAGAGCAGACAGAAAAGACGCAGGGATGAACCAGATGGTACTGGCAAAGCGTCCGGGATATGGTTCAGGAACAATGCACAGAGAGACAAACTAAGATCAAATTCAAACTGTACAGACTTCTACAATGTTTCTGAAAAAAAAAATGCAAATCTGTAACTGTCCATCAGTAGGAAATTATGAAGTCATCCAATCGATGTTAAAAGTGTGTTCAAATTTTCTAAGCTACAAGTTTTAGATCGGTAAATCCTTGGATTTAAGGATTCATTTTGATCCCTTTTGCCTATTTACGGGTTTTTAAAAAAAGAAAACTTTAATTTCTAGGTAGTAGCTGCTTCAAGTAAGTTTGTTTTGAGAAATCTTCAAACGAACAAAAGTGTAACTGTTGTGCGCATGTAATGACAGGAAAGTTAGTCGGAATAATGCCCGTCGCACATCAGTCGTTGTCTATCGCGGAATATGTAATGGCCACCCTAGAATCTGATTGGCTGTATATTTCAAGGCATGTGGGTTAAGTGCAGTACTCACCAAACGACCACATGTATTCTACCGCAGGCGGACAAGTCGCTCCACACACAACCTTGGATACAACGCACAGTACAGCCAGAGAAGAAACGAAAAACGGTTTGAGAGCCATCTTCCGTAGAAACGTTGTTTTGCTTGCTAAAAATCGATTGAAGGAAAAATAGCTTATCTTTCTTCTTTGCTATATTGGAACATTTTTAACTAGAGTAAAACTAAAAGCGAAGATGATTCAAGAAGAGGGTTGGTTTGTTTGGAGACCTAAGTAGTCACTTGCTGTGTCACTGTTGTACCTCCCCCCCCCCCCCAACACACACACAAACACACACAATGACATTCAATTTTAGTCTTTGTATGGGTGTTTTGAATCAATTATTTGCAACAGTTAGGATGTATTGTAGCTTGTAGATATATTTAAAGAATCGAACTGCTTTCTTACTTTCAAATTACAATAGAAATAAACAACAATATAATCATGTAATTTTTAGATCTTAAGATTTTTGTAGTTTTATATTCAGATGATTTATAATGCGCAACAAACTTTTGGCTAATCAATGTCACGACAGAAAACTTATCATATTGCTTTGACGGGTTGTCATGATCTTGGTCGCCATTTAAAAGATACACCTAATTCATAAAAGGTTGTCTTCAGATTTGGTGCATTGTGCATTGCGCATTGTTGCATACCCAGACCGCAACGCACCATGGATGTAACGATTTTTTGAATAGGTGCCTAAATGAAACAGCGCCGTTCCTGTATAGGACCTGGAAGCAATGTGGAGAACAAATGTCGCTCTTTCATATTAGACACCTACAATGCTATTCAAAGCATCCGTTACATCCATGGTGCATTGCGGTCTGGCTTTGCAACAATGCGCAAGAGAGTCAAATAAGAGTATGGCTGCTGAAACGTTGCTGAGCTGTCCTCACAACTAACTATAGCAACTGTGCAAAAAATAGTCTTTCGGGAGCTGCATTTCTCAGCGAAATACTTCAGACAATAAAAAAATTAAATTATCTTGTTTCGGGCTTTTACTCATATACTTATGGTAGCAAGGTCACTTCATTATATACATTTGCTGTTAACTAAAGATAGGAGTTATTCTCACGGAAAAAGCTAAAAATTGAAGTGGTTTTTGGCGGTTAGCCGAGGTAAAAAAAACTCCACCAGCTATTTTATAATTTAGACAAAGATATCATGTTCAACAGTAGCAATCATATAAAAAGATGTATTTTAGTCAGTAAAAGTGTATGTGTACTGATCCGGTGTGTGAAAGAAGAAGATTGGAGAAGAAAAAGAACCAATCAAAAGTCTGCCGACTGAAACGTTACTGAACTATCCCCATTGGTAGCTATAGAAACTGCGGGGTAATATTATTAAACACATTGTGGGTTATTTCTGTGAAAACGATTTCATTACAGGTAAAATGGAAGAAATAGGATTGTCTTATTCTGTCAAAGAAGGAACGTCAGTTTCAAAGTAAAGCAAGAATTACTAATTCGGAGAAATCTATTTATTTTGGACAGGTAAAACAGGGCATCCGAGGGACTACGGGAGGGTTTATCAATCTGCCAGGAAAAGGCAACGTTTGTTGATGTTTGCTTGACTATTTGTTAACACCTGGCGGGTTAAATCGTATTCAATTCATTCCTTCTCCATATCCCTAGTCTAGCGCGGATCGGAAACAAGTATATAACTAGCAGTTTTCGTTTAAGGTATTGACACAGTTTATATCAAAATGTAAAAGTAAGAAGAAAATGCCTTTTTTCAACGTTTAGACTATCTCGAAAAAGTAATCGTATTAAAGAGTGGACCTCTTTGAGTGACACCTACCTTAACACGTGGAGTTTCTTACGGTTCTACTCTTTCTTAGATCACCACTATACAGCTTGGCTGAGGGTCCTTTGATGACAAGTTGAACAGAGTAACTTTTGCTGACCGAGTTGCTTTCAGAGCGAGCAAGTTTGTGTGCGACACAGCCAACTGACAGCTGTTGCTTAGGATATTCAATCAAATGCAAGTTCAAGTAGATATTTCTCAACTTTATCTGAACTAACCCTATGGCGAGCTCTCACGGCTACTTGAAATAATAACCCCACTCGCGCTCAAGATTATTCTTTTTAAGAGGGGTAAAGAAATCTTTTGAGTATTTCAACAAAAAGCAGTTTCAATAGCGGAACTTAAAATAGCATTGAGAGATATTGGAATTTTTTTACTATATATAATTTTTCTGTTCTACTTTACTGAACTAGCACAAGAAATTAACACGCTTATTAATAAAATTATTTTCTCAAAATCATCGATTCAATGAGACGAACCAGGAACATAAAAATAGTTTTATGTAACGCTAATGATGACTAATTTCGTAGAATTGGAAAAAGAAGACTAGTCTGAAGTAATAGAGTTCGAGCGTTTTGTTCATTTCGCAATGAACGCATTTAGCGTGATATTGAATTAGAACTTTTGACTGAGTTCCAGAGAGATATGGAATTCTTTTGTTAGTTTTGACTTCATTGCAAAGCTGCCGGAAAGAAAACCCAACATTACAAAATGCATTTATAACTGTTCAAGTGCAAGGAAGATGTAACTTTTATCACAGCTTACTTTGGATGAAAACGTGAAACAACAGATATTTAATGCACACCACTTGTTTGCCTAATCTGTTATGGATCTTCCGTTTTTCCTTCTATGAAAACAAGATGTTAAATATTTGGCTCTGTTGGTTATTCCAGTTTTAAAAAGGTGATCGAGCGCTAGAGGTCCGTACGGCTACTTACGGACCTCGAATTGACCAATCACAGCACACAGAAATCAGTCAGCCATTGAAATGAAATAAAGTATTTCAGTTATCAGTAGAAGTACCGTTATCATAATATAGTATAAAATCATGGTACTTCTGCTGATAACTATTCTGCCTTATTGGTCAAGCCAAGCAGGGTTTGTCAGTGTTGGCGGTCCAGATGTTTTTACAGTATTTTCCTTTAACTGACCAAGTTGCAAAACTGTCCGTTTTGTTATCTCAGATATTTTGGGTTTTTTTTCAGTTTGACAGTTTTATTATCATCATTTCGAGCATTAGTATACAAAAATGCACACTACCTGCAAATAGCGAAGTTAATCTAGGCAGGTAGTGTGAGGACGCTAGGAAACAAACAATAAATTTAAAGAAGAAAACACAGAAATAACTATAATTTACATAAACGGACGACTAAATATGTACCGATTTAATGATTGGCAGATTTCAAATGAGGTTTATTATAAAAAGAGAACATTACTGGAACATAAGAATACAACAAAAGAAAATTTATATGAACGACTAAACTCATAAGACTTATTTCATTTTTCATCTATTTTATACTTCGAAAATCGGCGTTTTGGCGTTCCGGGTTTTAGTAAATGCCGGAGTCTGAATACATGACCAACCTCAAAAGAATTCTTTCACTTTCCATCTTTAAGAGTGAATGCCTATAAAAATCAAACATATTTTTGGTCCAAAAGTAGCCATTTGATTAGACATTTACAAAACTGCGACTGGTTTCTCGAACTCGCTTTTCGTTTGCGAGAAATTGGAAGAAAACCGTTGAAGTCGCTATGACGTCATAACGGC
>JAOBRG010272537.1:0-16210 GCA_027574985.1 Umimayanthus nakama | reverse complement strand
GGTCAGTTCTGGTGGTTGATGTCCAATGGCTTAGGTCCTCAAAAACCAGTAATCTTACCTTAAAAAGTCCTTAAAAATTCCTAAAAAATTTTACTTTGAGAAAAACGGACACACCCTGTGTTTACCTATTTAGTCTTGACGTTAAGTCATAAGTTGAACTGGTCTCTCAACGTAAAGTCATTAATTAAATTTTTATTTAGTTAAATATTTTTGTTCATTCGATTTATTAAAATGTTTTTGTAGAGGTACTTTTGTTATTGAAAACTAGTTTAAAAGATGCCTGTATTAAACATAAGTGAAAACAAAAAATTAACTGGTGTCTAGATACCTGTACCACTTTCTTAGCCCCATATCGTTTCTAGATACCTGTACTATTTCTTAACCCCATGCAATATTATCTCGTTTCTAGGTACCTGTACGATTTTCTTATTCCCATGCAATATTATCTCTTACCTAGGTATCTGTTTTCTTTCTTAGTCCCATACAATGTTATCTCAATGTAGGTACCTATACCGTCCACCTTTTCAATCCCATGCAATGTTATCTCGCATCTAGGTACTTGTACTACTTTCTTAGTCCCCTAAATTGTCATCTTGCATCTAGGTACCTGTACCACATTCTTAGTCCCATACAATGTTGTCGCGTATCTAGGTACCTGTACCACATTCTTATTCCCATGCAATGTTATCTCGTGCATGTATCTAGGTATCTGTACCACTTTCTCAAGTCAATGGGAGCAGATAAAGTGGAGTTATGCAGTGTTTTAGCTTCCCTACTTGAAGTTGACCCAACAAGTGAACTAGCAAATGAGTTCACGAAGTTAAAAGTAAGCTCAGCAGGTGAGAAACGTTTTTCAAAGCATTTTGAAACAAGTTAGCGAGGTTAGCGTGGCTGGTACATGGCAGACTTCTGACCGCCAATAAGAAGGCCTCAGAATAAATCCTCGACCTAATCGAGTGTTGAGTTCTTTCGCCACACGCATCGTGGACAGGGAAGGTACTAAGCGAATTCTGTAGTCTCTCAACGTTCTTTCGAGGGACGTAAACGAACCCATGCACTTTTCGATAGTGGTAAGGTAACCCCGTTGTTGTGGTCAGTAAACGTAGGGTGCAACTTATGCCGCTGACATTGAGCGATCTTGTTTAGACCCTCGACCACTGAGACAAACACTTGCTGTGAACAGGTCGCTGAAAAGCTTTGCGGGAAGTACTTGAAATGTGTGTTTGAAACGGCTGTGACCTTTTTAAAATACATACGTAGGCAAAAGGATCTGCAAGATTACTTTTAACGAATTGAATTGTCTTCAGTGTATTTTATACTTTAAAGTATCTATAGCTACCTTAATATGTATTATAAAGATATCTTAAAACATTTTATTTATGTTATTCTTATAGTATATACTACTATTACTACTACTACTACTACTACTACTACTAATAATGATGATAATAATAACAATAATAGTAATAACAATGATCACAATAATAATAAAAATAATAACAGTAACGGTTTGTTTGCTGAAGCCAATTGTAGCTATATTAAACTAAATTACAGGCAGGTTCAAGAAAATTGCACTCAAACATTAAATATGATAAAAAGTCTAACTAATACTACACTCTTTAAATAATGGAAACTAATTACTATTTAAACAAAAAGAACAAAACATACAGTTACAAATGAAGTAAATCTGTCCGTTTGCGTAGCTTTCTTGATCCACTTTTGGCGACTAGTTTCTTTCTTCGGGTTCTCTGAATATTTTCTTGAACATCTTTTGCAACAAACATAGTTTGTCAGTCTCTGTTTAGCCTATGGCTACTTCAGTTAGCTTATATCCCGTACTCTCGACGAATTTTCCTTCATTACTTTCTCAAACATTGCAAATGTAAGTACTAATAATAATTATTTTGTTGTCGTGCATACCTCTTATTAGCCGAGTGCGAGGTCCGTACGGCAAGTTGTTGACCGAGTTTTTTTCTTCCATTTATGGCCCAAGCGCGAAGCGCGAGGGCCATGAAAACAAGGAAGGAAAAAACGAGGATCCATAACTTGCTGTACGGACTAAGCAAACGAGGCTAATAAGATGTTCATTATATGGCTTTGTTGATTGTTCTGGTTTTGAAAAGGTGATCGAGAGCTAGGGGTCGTCTTTAACTATACGAACGAAAGATCCCATTGGATAAAAGACAATATAAGTAACCCATACCCTATTGTTAAAGCACGCAAACCTTAACAAAGAAAGAAAGAAAAAACAAAGAAAGTGTGTTCGTAGAGTTAAGCCTTACTGCGGTCCGTACGGCTGCTTACGGACCTGGAATTGACCAATCACAGCACGCAAAACCAGTATCGTATTTGAGCGTCAAAGCAATGAAAACAGTGGTAAAACGTATTTTATTCTTTCTAGGGTTCTCTTCAGATCATTCAGTTGTAGATATCTTACAAGCTCTGTTCAACAAACTTGATCACTCCGCCTGTAGAGATGATGTAGACACTTGGGAGACACTCGCCGACACTCTGAACTTAATTCATGAACGTAGTGATCCAGAGCAGATGGACGCGCTAAAGGGCTGCTGGGATCCCCGCTCCGACTGGTGGCCTCCATATCATTTCTGTGCAGCTCGACTGCCCTCTGGAGACATCCAGGAGCACAGCGCTCTGCGATACAAGGCCGATGTCGCCGCAGTCCTAATGGGAAGAGGTTTGTATGATGACTAGTTCTCGTAAACGTAACTAAGTTTAAAGCTTCAAATAAATATGAAATTTCTATGTTTTGCAAACCTGACCTGGAAAATCTGCAAAATCAAAGTTTGTCATGGAAAGTGTCGCAAAATCAGTTGTGTGTGATGAAGCACGTTTAAACGTCTAACCACACAAACCACTTCATTATCCGTCAAGTTTTGGGACTTTTTCACTGTAAATTTAGGTCTTGGATTTTATTAGATAAGGCCATGGAAAAGCATGAAGAAGCACAAAATTTAGATGTAAATAAACTTATAAACCCTGTGTATGATAAAATGCTGTTAGACAGTTCAAAAATTGTGGCACAAATACAATGCGAGTTTTGTGTTTCGGTTACTGATGGAGTTAAAGGACCAGTTCTAGTGCCCGGGCAATTTTTTTTTCTACGCGCACTTCAAGATGGCAGACGCTTACTAGAACTGCAACATTGCTCAAACTGAGACTCGTACTTAGAAAAATTTTAAGAAAAAATAGAAGTTAAAAATGCCGAAGAAAGGTGGGCTTGACGAGTCTTGAACGTAGGACCATTTCACTGCCAACACTTCACACTTTTTTGTATGTGTATCTAAAATTCTTATAAAAGTAACCCTGACCCAACCCTCACCCTAACTAACCAAAGATTACCATAAACAACCATCAATAGCCCTATGATATGAACTTACAATAAATAAATGAGCCGTGAAAATCCGCCATCTTGAAGTGGGAAAAAAAATAAATTCGCCCTAAACGGTTTTGGCGCAACTATCTGTTAAGGACTGGAACTCTTTCTCTGAATATAACACAACACAACTGACCCTACTTTGAGTCAATCGTTACTTCTCCTTCGCTGCGGGAAGCGCTAAACTACATGTAAGCTCTGTGACTTGAGCATAGCCTTGTTGCATTTCATTTGTTTATTTTATATTTGTTTTATTAATAACCTTTTTACTTTATTTTAGATCCTGAAATTTTAAGCGATATTTGTTATATTTTGGTCAAATGTAGTTATGTTTCTAGGACCTCTCTTAAAATCAATTTAGCCCTTAAACAGGCAGGCTATTTTGCCACACATACACAGGCAAGAGGGGGGTTCAACCCCCCCCCCCCCCAAGATTTTTGAAACGGTTAAAATTATGCTCATGCCCTTTAGCATGCAATTAGAGTATGACCCAACAATTAAGTTGTATAGTAACAATCATCACTTAATTAGCTGCTGTTGCCTTGGTAACAAAAACAAAAATCCAAGACTGATGGCCGCCGTTGGCCGCCACTTTGGGTTTTTGAGATTTTGCTAAAAATAAGAAATTTAGTTAGAAACAGCTAGAAAACAACATTTTTATGCCAAAACTACGAAATTAGTAGAAAAATATGAGTGACTGCGAGTTTTTAATCTTTTTTATTCCAAAAATCGAAAGTTGGCAGCAAACTCTGATTGCGGGCAGTTAGTATGACGACGTCATCAATGATGACGCCACTTAGTTAGTGTTATATGTGTTCATTATCGAGGAACAGTTATGCCAAAGCATTTGGCAGTTGGTCAAGGGGCAAAAATTTACGACCAAAAAAACCGACTGGGGGGCAACACCCCCCCCCCCCCCTCCGCCAGTTCAAAGGTTAAAGAATGGGCAACCTGAGGAAACGTTAGTTATGAATAAGTTTCACTTGGCTCACGTTTCAGGAAATGCGTTCACGACGGATGTGCAAGGCCGACTAAACGGAGGATGGCTAATTGACCGATTTCCGGATAATCAGCAGGTTTTTGGCGACCGAACTCGCCGTGGAAGAAAAAGGAAGGCCGCCGATGGCTCTTCGCTCACTCAGTTCGGTTGTCCTGACCCGCACAGATCGAAGATGGATTCTGTTTAATCAATCACTGGCCATTGGCCACCACACGAAGCTTCTTACTAAACCAGCAATTTTAGTTATTGCTCATTTAGTACGGATCAAAAATTTCATTTAAAATTATGTTGTTAGTTATTGACTTGTTGGTTTCAATTTAGTTAGAATTACATTGTGTGTGGTAGTAATTCGCATTCTTTGGCATTTTTCACCGCCTCCTCTGTTTTATACTAATACTTACTACTTTAATATCAAGGATAGGATTGAAGGGGGGGGGGGGGGGCAGCAAGTGCTCCCAGCTGTTTTAATTTTAATTTTTTATCAGCAATGGAGAAAGATACAGGAACCAAAACTGATGACTTTCCCGAACATATTATGGGAAACATTTTGGTGTGTAACACAAATATAAATATATTTTTTATACGAGGCCATTCTCAACTGGAATTGTAAAAGTCCCTAATTTAGGTTGACTAACTGGCATGGGTCCGGTGTGAAAAATTGAATTAAATAGGAAAAAATCTTAAAATTCAGAAATTGCATATTTTTAACCAAGACTCACGAAATAGACCACATTTTATTTATCACTATGCGAAATCATGTTTTACAAGTTTTTAAGTTAGCCAAGATTAAAGAAAAAATGATAATGTTTTTAGACTAAACGAACAAAGTTTTAATGGGACTTTTTTGTTTATTTATGCTGTCGAATCTGCGAAGAATATTTGTCAATATTTCTGAATAACTCCGCAATCCACGTCATACACTAATTACTCGGGCCGTAGGCAATGAGTCTAGGTTTCAGCTTCGATTTTTCATTGGTCCTTCTTGAATAGCAAGGAAGCTTTCGAAGGTCAAAATCAATCACTTTTCGACCACCCCCCCCTTACACAAAAGTTTCAAAACTTGATAGTCTTTTATGTCATTTCGAAATACTCTTAATAGAATAAATGAGAAGGTGCATTAAATTAATTATCGATCATTTTAAGGAATTCTAGTGATTTCAATCAAAAAGCCTTGAATCATCGAACTAAATTTCGCTATATCTCAGTTACTTGTTGGGTTTGTTTTCATTTTTGCATTGGTAAC
This sequence comes from Umimayanthus nakama, assembly GCA_027574985.1. Lineage (NCBI taxonomy): Eukaryota > Metazoa > Cnidaria > Anthozoa > Zoantharia > Parazoanthidae > Umimayanthus > Umimayanthus nakama. Next base: position 10,573 of record JAOBRG010272537.1, on the reverse strand, counting down.
ATGTCTCAACCTTGTCTGATAAAAGTTAAAAATGCATCAATTTATTATTTATAACAGTTGATAGAAAGACAAACACAACGTAAGTCCTAGTTGTTAGTGCATGTTTTTCATTAATTGTCAGTTTGAATATTTCGGCGTTGCAACTTATTAGAAAAAAGATAGAAACAAAAATAACATTAAAATGAAATTCAATTTGTAACCAGTAATTCAAGTGATTAACTGAAAGTCTTCATTCTTTTGACAACCAGCAGTTCTAAGGGATTGTATTTCCGTTCATTAAAACACAATGTAACCTTTGCCAAGTGTTTATACTACTGTATAAAGTTTACAAATAGTTTTTACTTTATACAGATATGAGTTAAAGGGACAATAAATATTGTCGCACCAACTTTTCTTCTGTTTCTTACATAGAACATATAGTTTTAAAGCAACAATATCGACAGCACTTCATGTAGTGCAGGTGCTAAAAAATTTCCTATAATTATGATTTGCCTTAGGGAATGAGAGTAGTGTTGACCAAAACGTAAAATAAATAAATTAAACCAAGACCACGTTCCATCTAAAATGCTTCTTTTTACTCACAGCTCAATGTTCCATAGCTGTTCTCAGTGACTTTACTCCTAACTGTATGGCGTCTAAAGGAAATTATACCTTTTAAGCGGCAACTGAGTTGATAACAGAAAATTCTGAGTATCAAGATCTTGGCTGAAAGGCGCATTGTTTTGTCACATTTCTAAATTGCTTTTATTCTAATTTCCTCTAAAACACAAACTTCGTCAAATTTGAGCAATATATGAGTGGGTTAATGAGCATTATAATAGGTTCTGTTCGTTTTCTGTTTACTTATTAAATGCGCTAAGTTTGTTTTTCCGCTATCTATAATTAATACGTTTAAAGCAGAGAACGGGAGAGCGAAACTGCCTTTAGTGTGCATCGACGAGTACTCCATCTTTAATACTCCGTTAGGGGAAAAGTTTTAACCTCAGAAAAGGTAAACAGGGTATAATTTTTATCATAAAGTAATTCGATATAACATAAAAAGTGCAGGCTGGAAGAGCACACTCTTATTCTGTAACACTTTATATTCCGGTGGAGATACATCTCGCAGCGAAGTAGAATTGATTGTCCGCGGGGAAGTTTTTTGCCAGCGCGTTTGACGCACCAGAAAGATCAGTAAAAATGCGAAGGGAATTTGATCTGGAAGTGTTTTCTATACTTGAATGTATTGCTACTTAACTTTAAAATCCGTATTTAACTGTGTAACATAATCGATTATTATCCCATTCGCAATCCGCCCTCTATTAAACAGCGTGAAATTGGGTCATTTTTTGTTTTATTTTTGAGGAAGTCGAGTTGTGAGCCTTGGTGAGAAAAGGTAGTATCTTCCATAAAGGCAACAAGCCAATGCTGTCAAAAAACCCGGGATGAAACTCTTTTACTATGGTTTTAATACAAGCATTGTTGGTTTTAAAACTGGCTTGTTAGAAACTAACTGAAAAATAACTGAGTCGTTACTCTTATACACGGGAACTTTGATTGCCTTTATTAGCGCTCATTTTCACGCGTACACACGAGTTTTGAGATTTCAAACCAAAAAAAAAAAATCCCTGCAAGGTTTAAGAGCCTTTTCCAAATAAAATAAGAGAACTTGCAAGAAGTGAATGGTTAATCTCGTCCCCAGATCTCGTTTTGGCAGTTCTAGTAAATGGATATTTTTTTGCTATTTTCATTGATCTCCTCAAAGCTACTGTGATTTCCTATATTTTCATGTCGGGGCGCAATCGAACTCGACTTACCAACTTGCAAAATATAATCCACGTTAGCGAAAAACTGGAGTCAATTTCGAGTTAATCATGTGTTCGAGAGCACTTCATATAGTGTTTGGAACACGGCGTCCGGGTCTTGTAACGGAGAAACAAAGTTATCGTTCTTTCCAGTTGAGAATGTTTCATGTTTTCAAATGCAGATAGATATCTAACCGAATTTTCAAACTCGCATTTTCTATTAATCCGAGCTCCAAATTTTCTGGTAAGCCGTCGAGAAAACCATATTATGTGATATACCGTCTTTCTTTAGGCCTTGTTTGACGAGAGAACTAGAGCAAAAAAAGTTCCCAGTAAAAACAGTAAAGAAGTGCTATGACAGAACAGATTCGTAACTTTATCGGCGTTTACGAATTACATCTCCCCTGTAATTTGACAAAGAACACTACCGTTACTTGTACACACGCACAGGCGAACACACTGGCATGCGGTAACTACCATAAAAACTAGCTGACCTATGGAATCAATTTGGACTCCGCCCTCATTAATTCAAGCGATTTTTTTTTGATTTTATTGTACACCAAGAAATGGAGTATAGTCTGATAACGATTTAAATTGAGACACCTTTTCTACTTAACGGTTTAAATTCAGGTACTTATGTTGTTGTTTGTTACGTCACTTGCTCGTTGCCTGTTTTGAAATCACATGAGTTATCGTCCGTTTTTTACACCAAGTGGAGAAATCAATAGTCGAGGAAAGTTTGTTGAAACTGAAACTTTCTTACTGCTCTTCAGAAACTTTAGAACGCGTTGTCTCTAGATATATTTGGAACCAAGGGGTTCAAAACGCTGTAAGGTAAGGTTAGTTTGAAGAATATGTATCGTGCAATGAAACTGAGTGGAAATTCAATCGAGACCGTGACAATATTTCACGTTCAATGAGCCATGTTTATAATTCGATAATGCCAACGAAACTTTCCGAGTGTCTTCAAACTAAACTTCTCTGGCAGTGTCTAACAAACGTACCTTAGTTGACGGAAGCCTTCTACTTCTAAAACTTAAGGTCATTGTTTTTTAGTTCAAAAGAGATCGTAAAAAATAAACTCGTGTTTGGATCATGCAAACAAGCAAGTGTTATTCCAAAAGGGAACCGTCTCAAAATCGTATGGCAACTTTGATGACACACTGCAACAAACCATTTTTCATTAAACCGGGTACTGATGTCCCAGTTCGTTTCTTTTGCAAGTTCAGCAAGTGGAACGCATTTTATTTATGTGCTTAATCACATTTCTCCAAATTGGGAAAGAACAGTCGGTAGAGACTCAAAAGCATAAACTAAAGCTTTAACTTATTCATTTCACGAACAACTAACATTAACGTTTTCGAAACAAAATGAGAAAGGAACGTTAAAAAAAATCCAGCAGTGTCATTATCTTTTCATTTCAATCAAATGCATATATTATTGTTTTTGACTTAATTTTTGACGCTAAACTTAATGGCTGCTCAATGTCATATTTATCTGAAGAAAATGAGTTATAGTAAGGCATTATTCATAATTTTTATCATACTGAAAACTGACATTCCGTTTATCGTTTGAAAGGGGCAAATATATGTACGTGGTGTTTCATAATACATAACAGTTCTAAATAACTTGAAATAACAATCTACTGAGCATTGGGGACACTTGCACGAAGCCAGCACCAAATCATGTGCTGACTGAATGGTGATTTTATAACTAACGCATGCAGCATCCTTGAACATCTTCATTGTTTCTCTTGGACGTCAATTGTAGTTAGATGAAGGCACGCGTCAAGTCTTCCGCATCTTACCAAACGTCCCTAACAAAGTAAAACGAACTGAACTAAATAAACACGTATCAAACTCTAGTTTCAGCATTCCTGTGTTTTGACATAAAAGTAGACAACCTTAATCATTATCTTTCCGTCCGCTTTTCTTTGTGAGCAAATTCGAGAAGCAGTATTCTGTTTTCATTTTTTTTTTAAACTAATTATGCAGAACAGTACATCTTGAGTAAAACCTTCTTTTAAAAAAAATCGTAATGGTAATTTTATTGCATTAAATGCAACCAACCTTTCGTCATTAAGACAGGTATGTTCTTTTTCTATACTGTTAAACGGAACGCCTTGTACACTTTAAAACAAATCTCTAAATTGGAAAAAACAAAACAAAAACAAGAGCGAAAACGCTGACTCTTTCATTCAATTAAAATCAACGTTTTTTCACAAGAAAATGGGAAAAAGTAGAAATAGTCAGATGGGTCCACTAATTCGACATTATATTATGTACATTATAAACACTTTTTGGTCATGTGTGAAGACGCTTCTGACTCGAACATTTTGGGAAATTATCGAGTTAAAAGATCTTGGTAGCAGCTGCTTCGTACACCTATTAGTATTACTTTTACAAACGCAGCATTAAGATAGTTGATCAAACTTAAATTCCCTTGCAACAACTGAAAGGGTCTATTACATTTGACAGATGTTGCCAAGTGTTTCAACGCTTGAATAGGCGTTCTGCGTGTCTTTGAAAAGTTTGAACCGCAGGCTGAAAGGTTTTAATCACGGTTTGGTATGAAAAGGTATAAACTTAGATAATATTTAGTCATAGCTCACTCAAAGTACGATATTGCAAGACATATCCATTCATCTATGCTTGTCGAACAACAATGATAAGTTTCCTCTATCCGATGTTTTACAAATTTAAGTTTATCTGGATCCTGTCAGTCAGTTTGCCAGTAAATTAATTTTTTTGTTTACGACAGAGAGAAGTTGAGTTCCACTGAAGTCAGTGCTATTAAGCTCAGCTGAAGGCGAGACTTGGCTGCAAACATTGTTCAAAGGTTAAGCATTAAAAGGTAAGAAAATCTGTTTATAGGCATTTGTATAAAGTTTTTCTTGATTTGTCAGTTACATCAGAAGTATCAGGTTTGACGCTAAGTGAAGATAAGCGTTGCCACATCTATTCGGCTGCTGGTTGAATATTGAGGAAAGATCGAATTATTGAAACAGATAAACAATACTCGTTTCAACGAAACAATAATTAATTATAGCCTTGATAACTTGACGTACGCGACCTAAGAGTCCCCAAAACGAAATCTTTTGAGACGTACGGAGACGCAAGATAGTCGATATTGCCGAATCCGTAACTTATTGGTATTTATCTACTAATTTACTTGTGGTACAAACTGTTCCATTCCGTAAACTGAACAGTAAACATGCTGGAGAAAATACACAGAATAGTACGCTAAACGTATTCAACAATATTCCTCAGCTTTTCTTTGCATATTGTACGTTAACTTTGGAACTTTGACGTACATTTAAATAAGGCAAAATAAGAACTAAATTTGTTTTGTTTCGTTTCAAGAAATGCTGAAGTAGTTAATGCTAGTTAATGCTGCTTCGATATCTTCATAGGTCTCTGGCAAAGTTGAAAGTTGTAAACACGATCCTTAACTAAAAGCTGATAAGCTATCTGACGCGAATTTTTCATCAAAACAGAGTTATAATTTGTAAACAGACCAGCTGTTGATAGTTCCTTAAGCTTTTTATTCAACTTTATTGAAAACATGTATAAGTAGATAACGGTTATTGTTTATGGACTATCATTAAAATATACCTGAAATACTTCGTCGTTTTGCGTAAGGTTTGTCCCATTGTGCTCATATATGGTATCTAAATTACTTTTGACACTGTTCTCAATTTATTGAATTATATATCCCAAAGAATATGTAAAAGTTTACAAAATACGATCCCATTATCAGAAAAGGTGTTTACAAAATGACCATGTTTCTAGGTATATAACAGTGACGAAACAATTCATACTGAGTCACAACACGTTTCTAGAATAAGGTATTTTTCTAAGGTTTATCTGTTGTGACAGCTGGTTTTTTTGATAGTTACAAAAGCCACTCTCATCTCCACAAGGCTTAAAGCCCCCAAGGCTTCCAAACCAAACTGTCATAATAACTTGTATTAAGCTTAGTGTGTCTAACGGTATATTGCTCATGGAATTAGAAACAAGACTAGTGCTGAACGGTTTGACTCGAGCCAAGCGAGCAGGTAAATAAATTCACGGTTAGACTCATTACGGCTTCCAGTTGTCCTAGTTCTGTGAGACACCAGGTGAGCAACAACGAAAATGTTATTAATTCCTTAACTTTTTAAAAATGTAAAATGTTTTTAAATATGTATGAGCAAAGCTTTTTTGTAAATTATGTTCATTTTGTTTCAGTTATGTCAAAAGCACGCAACTGGGTTGATTAAAGCCCATTTTGGAACTATGCTTTTTTCTCTAAGGACATGCAGCAACATTTTACTCTCGTAAAGAATGAGATTGAGAGATACTTTTGTCTTTCTAATGAGGACTTAACTTAACGATTTCTAATGGCATTTTAGATGAAGAAACTATAATTTCATATCTCTATTATCCTAATGTAAATCCCTTAAAATGAGTGCTTTTTCAAATCAACTGTGAAATCTTGCTTAACGGCGGAGGTAGAAATAACGTGAATAAAAATAATGTTAGCGTCGATTTGACTGGCTCCGTGCCAAGTAAGACCGTAAAGATGTGTTTCAGCTGAGATTCATGCAAGAAGGTTTACAAAGAAATCTGAACAAGTTCAAACACCTAGACACAAAACAAAGTAACCTTTGCTTAAAAAAAATAATCAAGGACTGGAAGACTCAATTTAAGTTGCAACAATTTGGTTCTTCTACTGGTTAGGTTGGTATTTCTAGATGCAAGAATGAAGGGATGAAGTCAATGATTGATCTTGTATTAACCCTAGAAGCCTTAAGGGGGGGGGGGGGAGGGGCAAAGTGAGGGGTCGACCAGCAGCTGCTTGAAGCGGCTCTCTGATTCGCTAACCGAACAATAACAACAATAATAACCACCACCTTAAAACAATACACATCAAAACAAGTACAAAAGAGCTGCTTTGTTGAACGATCACAATGAGAGACAATAGAGCTACGTTATTATCGCAAAGTGACCCTGCGCTCTTGTTTTTGGCTTTACATTTTTTCTGCTTTACCGATCGTCAGAAGCTTTAGTGAAACTGTTCTTTGTTTATCAACACCACTTTTGACGCCAATTGAAGGACGTCTCAACTGATGACGTCCTCATAAAAAGTCAAACAAATTGTGTATTCACTGCAAAGTATCAATTTTTGCTAAAAACGTACTAAGTACTAACAACGTCGCTTTGGGTTCTAACTGTTTTGTGGATTTTAATCACAAAATGCCGTTTTCTCGTTGTTTTGAAGTAAAAAAATAAAGTTTAAGCAAAACCTGAAAAATGTTGAAATCCAAGATGGCGGCCACCTGTGACGTCATTTGTTTGACTTTTGTTTCTCATGGAAACCAATTACACAGCACGTGATTTCATTTCACTTCAGTTATCGAACTCGAACGTTTGTACCTATTTATGGTAGAAGTTAGTTAAATTGAACGCTTGGTGAAGCTTTCGATGGTTAGTTTATCTGATTTAGATGTGGTCAGCATTGCTCTTACTATCTCTTTAATAATTCTAGGCCGATTTTTGTAGCACCTGCACTATTGAAGTTATTGCTTTAAAATTGTTCTACTTTAAGAGCAGATGAAAAGCTAGTTTGTAAGTTTTACAACGTGTTTTAGTGAAAAGATTTACCATTAACCTCAGAACTGCTGCTCTCTGCGTACGTGTAGGGAATTTATAAAACCCAAGTGTTTTTACCAGACACGTATTTTGATGATATTTTAAAAACGTTTTTTTATCAGTTAGAAAACTGTTTCTAATGTCATGTGTATCTGCTTAAAATTAGCCTTCCTAAACTCAGAGTAAACAAAAAATGAATAAGAGATCTATTTTGTCTTTGTCATTTTGGCAATGAATGCAAAACAACTGTTTTGCTTTCAAAGAAACTCAATTCCATAGCTAAACGTTATTCATTGAAACTAACCATCGGTATCTTACATTCGATATACACTTGACTATGACTTCTTTCCGATAATAAATATGTCACTTCGAAAAATCTCGCAAAAAGCCTTTAAAACTTGTCAGTTACTTTCGTTTTCGAATTGGTTTAGAATGTAATATTGAAGATCGGTTGCTTTGATGTAACATTATCAACCTTATTTATTTTGTAACTTCAATCGCAAAGCCACTATCAAAGTAAGTTTTATTCGACATTTTTCTTGTAAAAAATGAAGTCATTTGCAAACATTAGTTTTTGCCGCAGGTTATTCAGATGGCCTGCATTGGCAATACGTTTAATTTCAATTTTAATATTCAACAAAAGATATTATCTCACTGGTGAAGAACTAAAAATATACGACAGAAAAACAAACTTAACGCTGTCTAGTCTGGTAAACCGCCAGCTTTTATTTTTTAAGATCGTCACCTCCAAGGATTGTAATTCCTTCCACTATATTACATTGTAAACTTTACAATATGAGGTAAAAGGAACACTAACTGTCTCTGCATCCGCTTGACTTCCGCTCCTAAAAAGAGAATCGGTTTAGAGCATTAACATTTGCAAAAAAAAAAATCTCTAAAATCACGATTAGCCGCTGGAGTGCTGACCGTTATAAAATAAAATTGGTCAAGCACAAGACAACAATGGATTCAAAACACTTCTCTTACTGGCCGTTGGTTCCCTGGTGCCTAACCCTACTCGTAACTAACCCTACTGTGCGGTGACTGAAAGAAAAAGTACCTTCAAAGCTGTAACTGTAAGGAAAGCTCTGTGCATTATTCTGCCAAACCTAAGTTATGATCAGGCGCTTGCTCGTTCGGGCTTGCAGACACTCTTAGAACGCCGAGGTCAAGCTTGCGAACGCTTTGTTCAGGCATTATCGGTATCATCATCTCCTTGCGTGGCTCGTCTGCTACCTGAGCGATCAAGCGTTAGCCATGGATACGGTCTCCGCTCTGACGGAACTAGGCAGTGCGTCAGCGGTAACCGACTTATGCGCACTGATAGGTTTATCACTTTTAAATACGTGTAATCGTTATTATTGTTATTTTGTTACTGATTGTATTTATTATTGTTATTATGTCATTGTAGTTTTGCATTATTGTACAGTAGCAATATCCATGTTTCTGTTACTGACCCCTCTTGTAATTTAGCGATTTGTTACCAAAGAGGAAATAAACATATTATTATTATTATATTATTATAACTCAATTGATTAAGGAAAATCTTTTCGTACCGACAAGAAGATTGTATCTTTGCTGTGAGGCGCTTTATTTTGTCGCAATTTTAATATACTTTTGTTTTAACTTCTTCTTAAATACAAACTTCATTAAATTAATGCAATATTGCAAGTGGTATATTTACATGCTAAATGCTGAAATAGTTTTTCCGTTATATATCTTGTTTGGTTTTGTTTGAAACAGTAATTAGATATCGCATTTTAAGTCTCGTATTGAAAATGGAGTTGAAATATTCAGTTTGCAAATATTGTCTATGCAGTTTCCTGTTTACAGCCATTGTCAGAAGCAACAAATGTAAAGGAAAATTGATCTTATTTTATACAAAAGAGTTTTTCACTCTTAAGCATATTGCAGTTAAGTTTACATTCCACAGGCATCATTATAACATAATCGACTACAATTATTCGCATTTCTTTCTCAGATCTAGAGTGAAATTCTCTTCTGGTCGAAAATAATTTATTACAGAGAAAGTCGAACTGTGACCTTTAATATGGGACCTTTAATATGGGACAAGATGATGTCCTCCAAAATTGTCAGTTTAAACTAAGTTATACCGAAACAAGAATTGAGACTCTAAGCGTTGGATCAAGGTATGCTTGTTTAGTTTTGATTCTGATTTGTGCAAAGCTTAAGAAACATTTTATCTAAAAAAATTATGCTGTGGACAGTCTGCAACCATTTCTTGTACACTGTACAGCACATGCAGGCAGCATTTTAAAAGCACTTCAATCGTACTTTGTAATGTTTTCACGCACACAAGCGTCAATATCTATTTTAAACCGAAACAGGATTCGGTCCTTGTAAATTGAAAAATAGTGCAAAAAAGAAGTAAGAACTAACTAAGGGTAAATGGTTAAACGGTAAGCTTTTATTCCATTATTTTCAATTTAATTGACTTTAAGTAAATTAACTAGACAGTAATGGGTTAAAAGCTTACAACTTGAAACTGATTCATGTATTTCATCGGCAACACAAAGATCCAACAGCAAAATTTGGTCAATATTAAATTAAAATAGGCAATAAGTAAATGAAGAATTTAAGGTGGCTTGAAATAGTTTTTGGCGCGCGAAGACTGCCAGCTGATCTGAGTCTATGAAACTAGCCAATCAGGTGCGAGAAAGCGGGAAAAACTTGTTGTCATTCCCAGTCCCCATAGCCATGTACAGTTGATTTGGCTCAATCTTGCATCCAAAATCTTATTAAATTTGACAACCGCTGAAAATTATTGCGGGCGCGATGATAACAGTTTTTTCCCGTGACGTCATAGACCCAGATCAGCTGGTTGGTTTTAAATTATACTGCTTGCGCGCGCTCGTTTGATTTCTCGGAAGCTGCGAATAGTTTTGACCTGACAAAAACAAACATGATGGCAGTTGAATCTTGTAACCGGAAGAAAACTGACTATTTGAAACTTAAACACAGCTTTAACATTTGTACATGCTTAAAAGTTATTTTCATATATCTAGTAGATGTCTATTTAAAGTGGTACTCCACAAAATAAAAAAAACTATTTTCGATATTATTTACCCCATATACAACACCAAGTTGAAACCTACTCCAGGTAGAGTTCGACTAATCCATGTATAGTTCCCCTTA
>JAOBRG010272315.1:0-16212 GCA_027574985.1 Umimayanthus nakama | reverse complement strand
CCCCCCCCCCCCCCCCCCCCCCCCCCCCCCCCCCCCCCCCCCCCCCCCCCCCCCCCCCCCGCTCCTATTTCAAACGGATGTGGTTACTATTTGGAAAATTGTGTGATGCTCGATGTACCAAGTGAGGTGCCATCGTACATTGTTTCTTAGTGACAGTACATTGTTGCGTTCTTTGTGGCGCACCTCAGGGCTCTTTGTCACTAAGTTTATCGAACATGACCCGGAAAATTTCACCAACAATGGAACATATCAAATCAACTGCATTTAATGTATAGGGAGGGACTCTTTGCTCACCAGACACAACAGTTACCGGGGGTTATCCCCAATTCTTACTGTCCTTTCTGTTCTCTCACTAATGAGGACTTATTTCAGTTTTGCAAGGGTTTAAGTATGTCAGCTGTGTTTGTGGTCCCTCTCCGACGTCGGGGGTTTTCTCCGAGTACTCGGATTTCCTCCCCAACAAAAACCGCTAATTACGCCAACATCTGAGCAGTTTCGGGATTAACTTTGTTATTTGAAACTTAACTATAGATTAATGACAAATCTAATAGCGATCAAATATCATCAGAAGGTGAGAGAGAGAGCGAGAGGGATTTGTTCAGAAAGAATGACATAATGGCCACGCTTCCTATTACCTCACTAGTTCTACTACTGAATATTTCTAGACAGCATTCAGTTTGATAAACTAGTCGAGGTTTAAACTAGAGATAAATGTCGTAAACATACGAAAAGATAACCAAGTTAAAAAGATAAAAAAAAATAAACCAAAAAAAGGCAAAAACACCAAACAAAAAGAAACACAAAACAGAAAGAAAAACTGTGCAACTACAAAACAAAACAAAAAACTTAGAGAGAGAGAGACAGACAGACAGACAGACAGACAGACAGAGAGACAGAGAGACAGGCAGACAGAGGCAGGCAGACAAAGATAGACGGAAAGATAGATTGACCTTTATGTGAATACGGTAGTTTCACAAGTTACAAACTGACTTCTTTACATGAAAGCTGTATTGAAACAGAAGTAAATACTGTAACTACACCAAAATACTTGCAACCTTATAAAAATTGTGAGAGAAACATGATATTGGGAGAAAGCGGTGATAATTCAATCATCAAGGGACCGCGGACTTTATATTTTTCAGTTTAGTTTTGTTTCTGCTCAGAAACGACGCTTTCACCCTGCGTATTGTTCAAGAAAATAAATGATCAAAGGGAAACATTCAATATTATTGCAGTCGAAAGTTGACCGAAGGCCGGAAACAGTTGCACGTAAACAAACATTTAATCCTACTCCTCTCGGCCCCATCCCCACACCTCTTAAATAAACAGTTTTTACAACAAACCTCTTACACAGCTCCTCCACTTCAAAACAAGACTTTCGCTGCAGAAGATCACGGCGAGATCCGTACATGCGCAGAGCAGAGTGGGTAACCTTTCTCTGCAAGACGAGAGTGGCACTGAAATCTCCAAAGATGATGTCTTTTCCCCCACGCGTTGTTGCTTGCATTACATAGAGATGGGGTCGTCCAGAGAAATCGTCCTTCTTAGACACAAGCGCTTCTCTTGCAATATCGGCGCTGTTTATTACCACACACCGCTGACCAGGAATATCAAGAGTAAATATTTTCCCATAAATCTTTGCGAGCTTCGTCATTGCAACATGAGGCAGGTTTCCCATAATCTGGGGAATGTTGCCGATAAGAGGAAATGAAAAAGGTCCCGGAGGCATGTTTCTTGGTCTTAACAAAATTTGTATTATACAAAATACAAGAAAAAAACTTGCAGCAAGAAGTGAAAGTTCAAAAAACATGGTTTCCGGTCTAGGTGGTGATGACGATGATGATGTTGCCCTACTTAGTTCTTCCCAACACAAATGTGTTCAAATGCTCCTACAAGAAATGGAATAAAACAATTAACAATTTTGTTACATAAATAGGGAGGTATCAAACGTTCTGATTGGACTAACCGAATTCCTTAAAGAACTATACCGAGCTGGGCCCGGTCGCTCGAAGGTGAGTTAGCACTAACCCAGAGTTAATTATTTAACTCACGATTGAGTTTATCTCCTTAAAGATTAAGGGTTATCATTTTTGATTTACAAAACTGGGTTTATTTGATGTGTTCTTCAGTAATAATTTGGAAAGACCAGATGCATTTTTAGATAAAGGAATTTTTTAAAGTTTCGCCTAACCCTGGGTTAAATTTAACTCAGCTTCGAACAAGCGGGCCCTGACAGGTAATTACTTTACATGACGGAGGGGAAATGCTTGAAAAATCAGACGAAAGGGAAAAGAACTTGTGACCTCCGTGTTTGGCCCTGGGTAAACGCTGGCAAAAAATATATTTCGTCCTTTCTCACGATTCCGCCATCTTTGACTGAACGTACCATTTTGTTTGTTTGTTTATAGGTTGCACAGCCAGCATAGTCTTTAATACAAAATGGCAGAATTGTGAGAAGGGTCTATTAATTAAAGCAACGTTTTTTGAACAAATAAAAAATAACGTATATACGCGGCCGCCACAATTGACCTTTCATAGTCGATGATGCAGAACAAGATAAGAAATATTTGTCTTTTTTAAAACCTTTAAAATGCTTTTTTACAAACCGTTCTTACTTTTTACAAGTCTGCGAGCTTGATTCACGCCATGTCTGGCAGAGTTTATAAAGCTAAATAGTTGAAGAGTTGAACTTCAACATAACACAACATCAACAACGATCAACAACGAAGTTTCTTTTCCTATCTGGCTGACATGAAATTGATGTTGTTAGTTTTAATTAAAATATTTGCATTTAAATACAACTATACTAATGAAACATAAACAATTTAATTCCAAATCACGAGTGCGCACATGCATTTTAGATAATCAGAGAAGATAAAGTAAGAATAGAGATTCAAAGTTGCGTGTTTGCTTACCTGACAACTGCAGCAGTTACTATACTGAGTTAGTATCACTTTTTTAACTAAAAAATGAAAAAACAACGTTTTATAAAGGCGCAACGACTTCCGTTGCGTCATATTTAAAAAGAAATGTTCAAGTTTGCACTTTGTAAAACAATTAACGATAACAAAAGAGAAAGAAGAAAACAATTACGAGTTAAACAGCGAGCATTCGTCGTAAGTATCAGTGTGTGGGTGAATTTTCATCTCGTTGAGTCCAGAGAGTGACCGGAACAAGCCGAAGAACCGGATGTGAATGACAAAACTGAAACACGCATTGGTGCGCGCACTTTACCCTTGAATTGCCCTGGAAGCTACCATGTGTTTCTAGAACGAACTAAGGTCAATCAGGTATCTCAGCAACACCTTAGTTTTCCTCCTCTGTCTAAATGGTCCTATCCATGGGTAACGTTTTCGAGCTGAATTTTTGTTTTGTCACAAATGTGTGTTCGTGAAAACTGCGCTTGCTGCAAGAATATTCAAGGATTAAGTTGACACGCATTCTTTGGAATCCTGGACTTAAAGTTGTTCAGCTGGTTGACCACAGTACTGACTGAAGGTGTAAAAGTTTTCAAGCAGTACATTTCTCCAGGTTGTAAGTATGTTGCGAATTTGTCTACTATCTATGAGAAAGAAAGAGAGAGAGAGAAAAATCAAAAGGTCCTAAAGTTAAGTCCAAAAAGAATGTTTGTGATGCAGGTACCCCTTGCAGTATTTCCGAAAAATCTAGAATGACATAATATTACTGACGGTCGTGGTCACCGTATAGAGTAACTAGAAGTTTTTGCAAAAAATTGCTGCAAGCGCTGATGTGCTGATTTTAACTTCTATTGGAACTGATCCATGTGCGAGTTAAGAATTTGTTGTCCATCTTATACTAGGCCATTGGTAGGGGTGTGCGGAGCACTTTATGAAATTCCTTAGCTCATACTTAAACCTGCTTTCAGACGAAATTTTGCAAATTGCCCTACCCAGCTTCATAGACATACAGACGACGTTAGCATTTTTGCCCATTTTCAGGGCAGCCTTCTCAATACAAATAAATACGCCATACAGCATATCCGCTCATTTCGTCTAAAGGAGATTCCCACTTTCAGACTATTTGTTAGAATCTACACCAAGTCTCAGACTCAGTCAAAAACCTCTGGATATCCTCGCAAGAAACTCCTCCCCTCCTTAGTGTTGCTACAATGTCGACATTTCCGTTTCAGTTTCTTTGCAAACATGCGAAACCACAATGGGCAGGGAGAACAGAGGAAAAGGAAGTACCTGTCCAGTGTTGTTTTATGAGATTGGCTCCACGAAATATGCCACATAAATGTAATGTCAGTTTACGTCACTTGAATCTCGTCACTCCGGCTGCTCGGTGTAAACGCTACATCATATTAAACTAAATTGTTACAGCCGTGGCAATTATGAAATCATATTCAAATCAATGCAGTTCAAATCATAAACTTACTGTAAGTTTGACTTGGTTGAACTAACAAACGACAAAATAGAAGTTGCGAAAAGCGATTGCGAAGGGTGTAGCGTTGTACGGCCATAATCAAATGGAACTGATATATCCTCTGTAAGTGTTTTACTTAGTAATAGTGTTCCATCTAGTCGGTACACCATAAAAAGATGTTGCATGCGAGGCCATCGTTTGCTTTAACTGTGAAAAATGAACAATGTACTTTATTGGTTTAATGATGTGTTATAAGCTTTAATAGTATTAAAAATAATTTAGCAGCCCTGTCCACCTTCAAAAGGTGGAAGTCTGGAGTTGGCTGCCTAAAAATCTTAAGATTGACCTTTATCAGTTTGTTCCGGGACTATGCAGATGAAGGTGGTCATTTATTGGTGCCGAAAATGGCTATCATAAATGTTCATTGTTGTTTTGCTTTTGTTTTTGTTTTTGTTGTTGTTGTTGTCGACGTTGTTGTTGTGTTCACTGCTACCAACCTCAGTCTCTCGGCCCTGGTTTTCTGCCTTTCGGCGGATTGGAAAACTATATGCCCTTTAGAGCATGTAATATAAAGCGTGTCACTCAATGCAGTGGCAAGCAAAAGAGGAAAGATAAGCGTTTTCGCTATAAAAATGTGGTTCATCATCCAGGTATAAAAAACAAATTCTTCTCATAGATTTGAATAAACTAAAAGTCAAAAATCTCGGTCGCTTCGGTCCTTCGGCAGTCTTCTTTAGCTAGCGTTTTGACTAATCCGGCAGACATCTATTCACTAATATTTTTCGTCAGTTAAGAGAAGCCCTTTCAAATACGAAGGTGATATTATCATGTCTGTAGGCATGAGTGATTTTGATCCAGCTTTAAGATATAGAACAAATAAAATCTCCATCATTGCTCACAAAGAAGAAATCGCGCCCAACGTTGGGAGTAACCTTCCCCCATCCCTCCCCTCCCGCTAACATCTGTTCTAATTTACAACTTCATCACTTTTTAGCCCCTTTCAGCATTCTGATAAATGGAACCTTCATACTTAATAAGAATTAGTGGAATATCAATACCAACTTTGCATACGCTCACATTTCTGTGGTACACGACTACTATCACCGGAACTTCCATTCAGTGGCGTTTCCGCAAGATTTTGTGCTACAGCCAAAGGGGAAAAAATCACCAAAAGGAGTCGAGCAAATCCTAGTTTAATATTGATAGCTAAGCCACTTACAGTATCTTAGATAATGTAAAAGCGAACGAGTTAATTAGAGAGAAAATGCAACTGTTCCCCGCTTACCACGGTGTTTTTAAATCTTCTTAAAACATAATGAGAACAGCGTTTAATTTTTTGTACAGCTTCAGGCATCAATTCACAACTGACGTGGCTAAAGTGAGCAAATCTGAAGTAATATTACGACTAAATAGAGATGAAACACCTTGACCCAGAACACGCTTGAATATGTTTGAGCTACCATTCACTGCTACAGTTTTTGCTTTAAAATTAGTTTGCGGTTTAAAGTTTAATTGTTTTATCAGCAAACAATATCCGCTTGCCTGAAACAGTGAATGTACTCAAAACGAGGGACATATGATACTTTTTTAGGTTAAGGTGAAGAAGGACAAAAGAATGCTACGACTCGAGGCTGTAACGGTAATCGACTGCTTTCGACTTTAACTTGGCCTTTTCTCTGTGCAAAACGGAAGCAATGCACATGAAAAAAATTTGCTGAATAACCACAGACACACTAGACGAATGCAAAGAAGCTGAAATCATCTTAATAACTTGAATTTCCTCACTGCTTTGAATAAGAGACTCACCTCGGACCGATAGCCTTTGGCTAAGACTGGGTCACTGTCACTGAGTCAATAGCAACTGCAAAAATTTGTAGTTTTGTTTTTCAGTAACAACAAAATAATGAACTCTATGAAATCGATGTTTGTCCTCTGTAAAGTATGAGTGGGCATTAATTATAAAAGCTTTTAAGGCTCCGTGGTTTTCAGTTTGGTCCAATATTTGCAAAACACTGCAATTAATTCTAAAGAAGACGCACTACTCCAATTTTTACATTTCCCTGGAGATCACTGTTAATTAACATAGAGAATTTAGAGCAGCGCTCAGTTGTGAAATAGTGTTCTCCGATGAGTTTAAGGGGCAGGACGGGGGGGGGGGTAAAAGTTCGGGTTTTTAAATAACGTATTCAAAACACTGACACCCACAAAGAACTTTGATAAGTACACAACATCAGGTGGACTCAAAAGAAACTGCATTTACATGCTTACATGGTTTGTCGTTTGACGGTCCGACGCGTCTTGGCATGTCATGTCAGAAGCGACCTTTCTCCTTGGATTTAAGTGTTGTCTTTATTTCGAACTGTGTTTTGTTGGCATCTAAATCGCTTTGAAAGTTTTGCCTTTGGGTTACAAAGAGTGGCTCACTCCAAGAGACTTTTACTTAAATAATAAGCTTTCATGGAATACCCCAGCACTCTGGACTAGTTGTGGCCTGGTGTGGTGGGTCGAGCTTTTAAACATGCAGAAGAAGAGGAGCATATTGAAGGGGAGTATGGATGAGCCATGCCAGGTCTCCTTGTAATTGGATTAAAGAAAATGCGTTTTACGGCTGATGTTTGCTACATGTTTTAAACATGTAATAAATAAAGACCTTGGCTAAAAATATTTACAAGAAACCCGGATTAGGAGATTCAGTGTACTCGAGTCTTATATACAAAAGACTGCTTAACAAGAGCTGAAAGCAAAATACGAACTTCCACTGACTTCATGAAAAGACATATGTTTGGTTGCAAGTGTTATGCTTTAAAACTGACATGCGACTTTGTAACGTTTCTTTCGACCCAGTGGTCTAAAACTTAGCACTGAACTCCGCGTACACCCGCTGAGTCATCGCAAAATGTACCGATGAATCTTTAAAATACCGCTTGAATCGTTTAACTGAACTGGCGTGAGAACTTTTTCATCTAGTTGAACACATGTTAAGCTAGTTAAGGTTTGGACTGAGATGTACACTTATAAATCTTGAATCATGAAACTTACCGGCAGAATCGAAGTTTGGCGTTGATAACAAGACAACTCGTGGGTATATTATTGTGCAGTTTTCTGTTTTGATATGCACTAGGTTCCAATTAAAGTTTTTAACTCGTACAAGCTGGTAGACTTGATCACATTGCCAGGGTTATTAACAGGATTAGGGTTGATCCTATGTTGGTATGAGTAACATCTAAAGACTCAAGATGAGATGCGCACCGTGACAGCAACTTCAAGCTGGTGTGATACCACGTAGTTGACGGTAGTATATCAAATATCGTGTGTCATACAATACTGCAATATCATATACAGAAAGCCACAACAATGCATAATTAACTCATCGAAAGTAAAATACATTTTAAAACCGGTCATAAATTCACTCAAAAAAAAGGTTCGTTAACAAATTTGTTTCTTAAGAGAACTGAAAGTCATGTAGTCTTTTGTCACAACAACTGGTTCACTAAGGTAAAATTGTTTTTGTACCACTAATATTCCGGCATTATAGTTATTTTTTGAGCTGATTTGTGGTGAAGGCTAAGTACTGATAGTATAATAACATAGCAAAAATACACAACAAGACTACATAGTATACTATTTTTAGAAACAAAACCTGTTCATTTTCCGGTTGAAGTAACTTGGCCCAGTTTAATAAGAAAACCAGCATGCAAGATCTTCTATTCAAGTCTTGGTATTATCCTCTCTTAAATTCTTAGAATACTCAAGTGCAACTCTATTTCTAATTGACTTTGGCAAGACAAGTTAAGTGTCGCATTTGATTGTTTGTCAATCTCAGCTTCCCCCAATGAAAAGTATGGTCTAGCTCTAACTCACTAAAGTGCTTATTAATAAATAATATTAGCCGTTTTGTCATCGTTCGCGTGTAACTATATATTGACAATAAATCACTTTAAGTATGAACTGAAGAGTTCACAAAGATTTTTAGGGTTATGCTCGATCTACCAAGTGACAATGAGCCCTGAGTTGCGTCACAAAGAACGCAACAATGTACTGTCACTTTAAAACAATGAACGATGGCACCTCCAATGGCATCACCCGATTTTTACCATAAAAAAATCTTGTCCAAATATCTGTAAACTTATGTGTGTTCAATTAATATCAGCCTTTTTGTTGCTGTGACAACGCGTGCCTTGGCGGTCGATACTCGGCGTACATAGCACAAGTGAGTGCGTTGGTTGAATATTCGAAGATAAAGCCCTAATGTGCACCTGTCCAAATATTAAAGTTTCTTTATATCTGTAACATTGTAAAGCGCCAAGAGTAAGTATTGGTTGTATTTAAAAAAACACTTTCTACTACCGTACTTTCATTGTTTATTCTACTCGAAAAACTTTCATAGTTATCGGGCCGAAATGGCCAATTAAAGGAGATAGATGGATAGATCAGAGGAACGATAAAAATTGTGATATCTCAAACACAAAAACGAGATTTTAAAACAGAAAAGTTTCACCGGAAATGAGTTTGTGGAGACGCAAAAACTTTTTTCTCGAGATTCCTTTCATGTCCAACTAGTAAGAGACACTCAAGGTTCCAAATCAAACAGTTTTTCTTTCACTAATTGGAAATTTTGTGTTGATATACTGAGCTACTGAATAACTGAAGTTCAAAACCGTATCAGCGCTTTTTGATATTTCCAAAAAATTTTAACTAATAACGATAAAACACCGTCACTTTCAGTTATGAAAGCGCTACAATGATTTCGGAGTTTTTGCTGTAAAATGAAAGCAATAGGGCCTTTCAAGAAACTTGAGGCAGTTTTGGACCGAGAACAGTGACCAGTGTTAAATATAAAGATGTAATAGCTTGTGCCACTAAACGCAACACGTCCGACTAGGAACAACGGAAAGGAAAAACAAAGGTCGGAAAACAAGGCTTTCGTTCTATTTTTATCTTAAGTTACCAAATAAAAGTTAAATAGTAATTTACAGAACTTAATAAGCTCTTCAGTGATATATAAGTTAGGGTTACGCAACGAAATAACAGAGATATGCTCCATTAACCGAAAACACCGCTCAGAACTGAACAATAACCTTAAATTGTTTTTGAATTTTGGCCAGTTTGAGCCTCGCTGTTCTTTTTATCTTTTGAGTATTTTTTTTACAAAAAAAAATGTTTTTCTTAGGCAATGACTCATATCGACGTGTATTTACAAGTTTTCGTTTAATTTATTTTTCGTTTATAGTTTTTTTATACAGTGCAAGGGTAGTTGCGAAATTACTTTTTCTATATTATTACTGTCGAGAGAACTTCGTTGGATTATTTTTGCAGCTTACTTTGTGCTTAGGCAAAACATTAGGTGAGGTTACACACGCCATATTCACCGTGGTAAAACGGCTCTTTCACCGCGTTAAGCTACTCTAACGTGTGTGACCAACATTACCGGGGGAAAATTTGCCGTGGTATGTATCCACAGAAACATTAATTTAGCGTGACAAGTACCAAGCTAGTGAGCATGGTTTTTGAAACACCTCGGTAAAATAACCAATTGTGACAGATACATGGAATTTTGCGCCAATTTTATGAATTTACCGAGCCGTTTAACATAACTACTGGTTGATGTGTGAGATCGCAAGACGAAGTCAACGCGGTGATATTTACCATGGTAGTTCAATTTTTCGGAACATGTGTAACCTCAGCTATCATAAAAGGATTAAGAAACAAGAACGTCAGTCTGACACCAAAAAAGTTGGTGGGGCGAATTTTGATAGTGTCAAAGCTCTTAAGCTATTTGAATGCGAAAGAATCAATAAGCTGGCATGCAGGTAGCCTGCGTAGTGGCGGTTTTTGAGGGGAGGGGAGAACAGAAAAACCGTGATCTTGAAAGAACGGCCGCCATGTTGCGCGGCCAATACGACGGTCAGTTTTTTTTATCAGTCAGGCCAGTTCGATCGCTGCAGTCAATCCCCCCTAAAAACAGCCGCTACGCAGGCTAGCATGCAGGCGGTTATTGAGGACTGTTTTTATCTTTCTATATAAAAATGAACTTTATTTGCACCTAAAACTATAGTTTGAGTTTTTATGTTCAAATGAAAGGCTTTGGGATGCAAGCAGAAAAGTTATACAGCGTACGTAGTGACAGTAGCTTAGTTACCTTATTTTAAAAACACAAGAAAGTTCCCTTTGGAAACTCTCAAGAAAGTGCTCAGTATTAGAGTTTAACTTTAGGTGTTTTGGAAACTTTTCTACGAATGAAATATTATGAATTAATAAACGCTAGTCCAAACAAAAGTCTAACAGCGGTTAAATACTGGGTATAACACCTTTACATTTTCAAGATTTGCCTGGGGCTGGGGTAATTGAAAACAGCCTGTGATAAAAATAGCAACCATACATCGTATCTTTCTAGAGGGCTTATGTTTTACTCATTCTAGCCTTGAAGGTTTCAATTTATCCATATCTGGTCTCCATTAGCTATCTGATTTTTAAAACATTTCTAGAATTCTCGTAAGCTTCTATGTTACAGCTTAATTCCTAGCTAGGATTTCACACTACAAACCACTCCCCAGGCTCAATGAGCAAGAGGACGCTTTGCTTTTTGGATATTCTCAGATAATATAAGAGGTCTAGTTAGTGTCATATGGTTAAGTCTAAAATTTTAAAAATCATAAAGGTTTTCCCGAGACATTATCAGCACTCAGTGTTGAACAGCCGATATTTCGTGTTGTAAAGCAAAACGACTACACTGGTTAACCATGGCCAAAATCCACATTCTTCTTTTGATCTCTTGACCTAAAAGAACCGCTATTTTAAGCTATGTTTGAACTTTATCAGCAAAGAAATCTTGTTTTAAGAGTTATAAATAGGATGAGACAAAAAACAAGTCAATGGACTTTGGCCTTTAAACCCATTGAAGAGTATCCAGTTACAGTGTGAGTGCTTCAGCAACTATTACAAAGACGTGACGTAATAGAAGAACAAATTAAAGAACAGAAACCAGGCCTCAACAAGAAGCGATAACAAGCAAAATAGTGCAAAACTTTTTATAAGACTAGCTAAGTTAAGATAAGGTTAACTGTCATGAAACAGATTTACACGAGTTTCTCTTATTCATGCACTCATCTTAAATGGATGCGCAGCCATGTTCAAAAGACGTTTTACAAGTGCAATTATCTCAAGCTGACCGCAACAAAGAGAAACGTGTGCACTAAATATCTACAGATAAAAATCGCAAACTGCGATACGAAATGTTTCAACGGTCTACTTATTTTCCACAAATATTGTTTACAAGACTGACAAAAGAACTAATGGTAACTAATGAATAGAGTGGAGTTTGCACTATTACTCCCGCCAAGCATCCTTAGGGGGTTAAACTGCCGATACGGTGAAAAGTCTTGTGAAGTGCTGTGAATTTGAAGAGAAGTAAAATGAAGTGAATTGAAGTGAATGTAAGTTGTTTTGTTAGTCATATTGGATGTCTTGAGTCTTGTGGTTTGCGAGCCCACCTGCACCGAGCTATTCAATTTTAAGAGTCTGCCATGCATATAATGGTTTAGTGTTCTAACCGCACAAGCCAAACTTGTGACATCTATACATATGTTGAGTAACTCAGGCTTAAAATAATTCACGAAAAGTATTCGAAATATTCAGGAAGCACGACAATTGTGACGAACGATCTTTTTCCCCTTCGGTCTGCTTCCCGCACAAATTCAACGTTTTTCCTTTAGTTCTCCTTGTCCCTCGGGCCCCACAACAACCCTTTTTCTCTCGGAGGCACGCGAGATTGAGAAAAAGTCAAGTATACATCCGACCGACGGCCGTAGAAACAAGGATGACGCATAAGGAAATAGAAACATCTCCAGAAATATCTCAAGTCTGGTAGGGGGAGCTCGAGATAATGTTTCTCCAGGCCTAGCTTTTAATTAGTTTGATTGCCTTTGCTTCAATATTTGTAACCAAAGGTAGATTTAAATTGCTACTGGATTTATACTGATAGAAAACGAAGAAAAGGTATTGAACTTGAAGTATAGTACGTTTATTTTGTTCTAAGTTGGTTTGTAGCCAAAGAAAAGGTATATATGTATATATGTATGTCCTCAATTTTCGATTCTTGTAAATTAGTTGCAACCAGCAAGTTAAGTGGTTTAAAACAAAATTTTGCTTTTGCATTGCTCGTCTAAAAAAGAAATTTGTGCTGCCTAATTTAGCATCTGAGACCAGGTACAAGTCTACAAATTCCGTCTCTTTCAATAAGAACACATTTTGGTAACTTGGCATCAAAACCTAGATTGCTAGAAATTTGTCTCAAAGTTTCCCGTTTCTAAGAGCCTCAGTTTTGGTATAGTTTCAGGAAACGCATGCAGCGATTTTATTGATAGCTTCAAAAGAACATAACCTGTGAAAATTGTTTGTAACCTTATTGCAAAAAATCCCACAAAACATAAAACAATGTATAATGCAATTCTTATTGTTCACGCCACACAATCACACAAATTTTAATCGGTGTGGTTATGCAAACTACTTTGTAGCAACAGTTCCTTGGCGGGGGGTGGTGGGGGGATACTTGAGTCAATTTCTTCGCGCTGGTTATGTGCCGCTGGCCTCTCAGAACCCACACCCCTTCAGCAGTCCATCTTAATCAATGAGGCAAACGGGTAAATGTTTAAGTTGTGATTCAAAAACGGAATTTAACGGCAAGACGATTGCTTAATATTAAAACAATAACACTAACAGGGTCTTTCGCGTTTCAATCTGGTTCAAGTGTCAAATTTATGTCGCTCTGTGGCTATTCAGGTTGTTGTGCTGCTTGTTCTAAAATCATCATAATCCACAATCCTACGTACCTTGCATGTAGAATGATTTAAACACATGCTTGATTAATTAACTTTTTACCGTCAATTTTTTTTTGAAACTGGTCTTCACTGACTTGACATAGCTTAGTAAGCCAAACTGCCTGAAACTACTATTTCTTTAGCAGCAAAGATTTTTTGGTCATGCTCATAGCAGACAATCGGTTACTTACGAAAGGTTAGACGTTAGCCAATCAAAGCTAGCTTGTCATGACACGAGCAAAGTAAAGGTAAACGTCTTTGCAGATGAACTAGGATGCAAGCTACACGCACTAGATCGCCATACAAACACACATAAAATAAACGAGTTTTCGCTATAGTCATCACATGTTTGATAATCCGCTTTCTTAACAGTAGGAGTTTCAAATATGCCTAAGAACCAACTTATTACTGACCCAAGTAAAGTTTTGAAGCGGCGGGCTCTCTTGAGCGAGCGAGGATCACCCGAGGTTTTTCAGGGTTTTTTTTCAGTTCTCATTGTTCAGTTCACGTATGCGTCGTGCTCCTTTCTCTTTCGCACATCTTTGCACATCTTTGCACATATCCCTCCCCAGCCCTCCCCTCTCCCACTACCCAAAGTTGTACTCAGTCTTTTCTCTCTAAGGTTACTTTCATTATCACGTGTGCGAAGTTGACACGGTTGATCTCTGACTCTGACATCCGACCAAAAGGTCCCAGATGCAATCCGGGACCTAAGGTTGAGTTTTGGTAGACCTTCTTTCGTCACACTGTCCGTGGCCAGGCCGGACATTAGCCCGTTGGTCTAGTCCCTCGACATTCTATCGTTGGACTTATAAGAACCCACACACTTATCGCTAGGAGTAGACTGATGTCGGTGTTGTGGACTGTCTGTCACCTCCTCTCCAATGAATGGCATGCAGCCATAAATGTTCGGTCTTGAAGGGACTTGGTTGTACAGATTAGTAAACAAAGGGAACTGTAAATCTTCCCAGATGGTTTGTAAATGGGTGTTTGTGAAACAACGCAAATCCTCTGCGGTAGTGGAAATGCATTCTATCATTTGTTTCCGACTTGACTCCTATGATCGCGAATAAGCCGTAAAGATAGAAAAATTATGTCTTCACGCCATGTGTGACTGCATGAGATGCCGTATCCGGCGAGAAACGCCGGATAGAATAGATTTATAGAAGCCCATTAAGGTGAATTTAAATGTTTTCTTTTCGAGTTCCTTATTGAGATAAACAACATCAAAGTGGGAAAAAAGAGAAACTTCAACGTTCCAGCCGGGAAATTGCCAAACTTGTTTGCATGTGTAAAGTAAACTGTGTTTGAAAGCTTTTTAGTAAAAACTGTGACCAGACAAATTTCCTGCTGACAGCTTAATAAAACTAAAAGGAACGGTGCAGCGTTTAGTTGTTTATTTTACTTCACTCTTACTTTTGTATAAGAAAGTCAAGTTTTTTGGCTGGGGCTGAATTTTCATAAAATCAAATAGCTTTCAAATGTTTCTTAAAACATTCTCAAAATGAATTGTTAGTATTGGGTGATCAGTTGTTACATTCTCACTAATCAACCGAAAGCATATCACTAGTCACTACACTGACCGGCAAGAAAACAATATCATACATGCTTTTCATAAGATCCAGTAATTTTGGCCGAACCTTGATGTTCTTAAAGTTTTAGGAAACTTCAGCCTTAATAGTTCTTAACCCTTAAACTGGGTAGTGGGGGGGGGGTTCGTTGAGCCCCCCCTGGATTTTTTGATCTTAAATTTTTAAGCTTTGACCAACTGCCAAACGTTTTTGCATAACTGTCCCTTGATAATGAACACATCTTTTGACACTAACTAACTAACGTCAGCATTGATTACGTCATCATACTAATTGCACAAAAACAGACTTTGCTCGCAATTTTTTGATTTATGGAGCAAAAATGGTCAAGAACTCATAGTTATTCTTTTTTTTAAATTGTTTTGTAGTTTGGGCTTTTAAATGTTGTTTTCTAGCAGTTTTCAACAAAATATCTTATTTTTTTAGGAAAATCTCAAAGGTCTAAAATCAAAGATCATCTTGGGTTTTTGTGTTTGTTGCCATGGCAACAGAGCTTGATTAACCCCTTTTCCACCTGGGGGTGAGGACGAGCGGAAAGTGCCCGCGCCGATTTCAACATTTGAGAACTTCCTTAATATTAAAGAAATACCAACACAATTTGGCCACTTTTACTAAACTTTATTGAAGAACAAGATTCTGGAAAAATTTTGCCTCAAGGGTATCATATGTTGCCATGGCAACACTGTTTTTGACGCCATGTTTACTTAAATTTCGGCTTTTTAGTATTTTTCTACATTAATTCACAAAATCTTTGAAACAATAGCTAAATATTAATATAAAAGGCAATTAATCGACATTCTCTGTAAAGCAATTTATGTGAAACATGATCTATGACGTCATAGGTATTGCACAATATAAAGTTTTGAAATCTAAGATGGCCGCCGTGTACTTTGCATTTTGTTAAAGTTGAAAGCTTTTCTTAATCCATTTGCACTTTAAAACGTTAAAAACAAAACTAAAACAGTTTTATTTACATTATTAGCATTAAATAATCGGAGTTTGAAAACAATTTTAAAGCTTTAGTTTAAGAGCTAGTGTAAGTTTTTAACATCAAACACTCGCTGAAAAAAACTCTGTTTGTAATACTCAATTTTTTTAAAATACTGTTATACATGTTATAAAGGAAGTTTTAATTACATTTTGTACTGTTTATTTGTCGTTTTTATAAGTCAGACACGTCTCTGAACTTTTCTACTTTGGTTAGCAAAACTTGGGTAAAAATTGAAAATTTTGACAGTTATGACGTCATTATGACGTCACACGCCAATTAAACTACGCCCAGTTAATTAGTTTATGATTTTCTACTACCTCACAAATTAAATTTCATTATTTTATCTTTTATAGTTTAACCCTATTCCACCTGGGGGGGGGGGCGGAAAGTGCCCGCGCCGATTTCAACTTTCGAGAACTTCCTTAATATT
>JAOBRG010272204.1:0-16214 GCA_027574985.1 Umimayanthus nakama | reverse complement strand
TCTCACAGAATCGCAACGGATCGCGCTCAAAATGCTCACAACACACAAATACAAGTTGAACTCAAGGTACGTGAACTCTATTTTCAATAATAACGATTTTCAAAATTTAGTCAAAATTTATAAGAATTTGTATGGAAATATGGAAAATAAAGACTTTGTATGAGATCTATCACCCGATCTCATTTAGCTTGGGCAGCCTGTGGTCACCCAGGACCAAAATCGCTAGCGTTGACCGTCCCCCTCCAAATATGGTAACGCAGCCAAACAACAATATCACAGGCAGCCAAGCTTTATACAGTTTGTGTTATCGGTCGCATTGCGCGATATCGGGTGATTTATAAGACTTTGTATGGAAATCCACTCGATTTCTCCAAAATATATGGTATTGTTATGAATGATGAAATAAAGTTGACTTACCTCCTGTTTAGCGCGTACTTGTCTGTTCTGTGTAGTTTGGGGCCATTTGTGATCTGGAGCCATTTTGTCACTTCCCCGCAGCCCAAACCCAACACATTGCCGATGCAAATGTTTCTATATTTTATTTGGAGGACGGAAAACGCAGGCGATTTCGAGTGCGCCAGGGCGCTAAAAAGAATTATTTCCAGCGACCTGGTGCGCCATGTTGTTTTGCTGTTACCATTTTTGGATGGGGATGGTGTGGGGTCCTGAGCAGGGAGCTACTCAGTAACGCCCTGATCCTGGGGGACACCACACCAAACGCGGCCTTTCGCATTCAGTGCATTTTCTCAGATAATTCGTGCTCCCTTTAATCAGTTATTGGCAAGGTACTATCAGCCATAAATACATTTTTTTACAGTTTTCTCTCATTTTCTTAAATTGTAACCAACAAACCCTTTTTTCTTGACCAAAAAACCGAGACCAACTATAGTGTTGTTATTTATTGACCATATGGTCTGGTTGACAGTTATGTACGGGACCGGTGTCATGTTACATCTAGTCTCTATAAGACGGACACCTCTCCAAAACACAGAAAGCCCATCACGAGTTTGGAGTTTGAAATGTTACGCAGCTTTAACAGCAACTATGAACTATTGTGTTATATAACAAACACTGTTAAAAGATAATAAAACAGAAATAAAATCTATTTTAACACATGTCCAGTATGCCTTCTGTTTCAACACTTACAACTTTTTTTTTAGGGAGGAAGGGGGCGGTTGGGTTATTAGAGAGGGGGGCTTATTAAAGTTTTCAACCTCCAGACGGGGGCTTATTAGAGAGGAGGGACTTGGAGCTTTTACGATAGACAGCGTTGTGGCCGTTCGCAAGGACGATAGCAAGTCTTTCCACAGTTTTGCACCGCAACTTGCAAAAGATCTTCTCATGTAGTTTGTCCTTTGTCTCGGCATAGCCAGATTATTTTCCGAGTCTCTAAAACTACATAATGATTCCCAAAAATGGAATAGAGATGTCAAACATTCTGGGGTAAACTCATCTAGAGACGTGTCCTCTCAGATTTAGAGACGGAGTGAAGGGAACTGAGGTGTGACGCATTATTTTCAGTCCTGTCAGCCCGAAGATAATTTATTTGATCAACATTAATTAACTTTGTCGAGCAGTTAGTCAAAGATACTCTGAGAACTAACCAAATTTTCCTTTCTTAAAGGTGTGGAACTTTCAACAAGAACAAATGGCTACACAAGTAGCCTAACTCGGACATGGTACTTTTAATAGATTCGGCTTGGTACTTTAATTCTTCTGTTACACATGTTGACTACAATTTGTACTTTGTTTGAATAAAAAAAAAAATGAACCAGATTATACAAAGTGAAGGGGAAACCCAATCACAGTGCTTGTGCGAGGAAATGGCCGGCAACTGTTTGGTAGATTGCTTATAGTTCCCTTGCATGATACAATATTTCTGCTTTTTGTAAATATGATACTATTTTTTTTCAAACTGAAAAGAGAAAGCGATTAAAAGAGGTTTACTTACTTCGGGAAAAAAATTAAAGAGGTTTGAGAGAAACTCAACAGGAATTGAACTGTATATTGAATCCATGCAGGTTTGTTATTTCTAAGTACTGCACTAGCTATGAATGCCGAGCTCGAGTTGATCTCATCGTTCTAAACCTTCACCACTGATTTTCCAAAATTGTCACCAGTGAAGAGCTCTATCAGTGCCTTTGGAAAATTCTCAAATCCCTCCGTCACATGTTCTCTGTATTTTATCTTTCCCTGAAAGTCAGCAAAAGCACGTTTCAATAAACAGTTCAAAATTTTTTCTGTTCATATTTCTGTACAAGAGGTATAAATATTTTAAAACTTAAACTACTTCGCAAAACCTTCCTTTAGATATTGTTACAAATTACTTTGCCGAGTCAACATCTGTTCCCAAGGATCTGTTCCTAAAACTGTATGTCAGCCATTAAATATCTGCATTTATTATATGGCTGAATGATTTCGCATGCTGTGATTGGTCAATTCCAGGTCCGTAAGTAACCGTACGGACCGCTAGCTCTCGATCACTTTTTCAAAACCAGAATAATCAACAAAACCATATAATAAACATCTTATTAGACTCGTTTGCTCAGTCCGTACGGCAAGTTATGGATCCTCGTTTTTTCCTTCCTTGTTTTCATGGCCCTCGCGCTTCGCGCTTGGGCCATAAAGGGAAGGAAAAACTCGGTCCATAACTTGCCGTACGGACCTCGCACTCGGCTAATAAGAGGTATGCATTCTTCACTTCTTTTTTCTTTTGGTGCACAACTTTGTATTAATACAATATAGATTGCTCAGCTCAAATTACAAAACTAAACTCAAAATTGAAATTTTTTAATTTCGTCCTCAGATGCATTAGTCGCTTTCTCGCTAATGTCAATTAAGCTATCGAAGACTGTGGTAGGCTATTCGAGGCAACGATGGCACATTACACGAAGCTAAATTTGAATTTCCCGTGTCCGTTTTCTGTTTCCCGCTCACCAGGCTGACTTTTTGTGGTTTGTTAATACGAGCTAAAATCTTTACCTTGGGTTTGATTGACCAGCCAAGGTAGATGTACTTTATTATGGAAGTTAACTACACATGAAATTTAGTAACGCACATTAATTTGATGTCTCTTCATTTAATTATTGTTAAATACATTTACGCCAATTAGCCTGCGTAGCAGGCGCTCTTCCGGTCCAGTTTCGGCTTTTTTGCTTTTCTTTTGTTCGCTCGAAATCACAAGCAACGAGGTCTCGCCGTCTCATTCCCCCGATACCTGGCTGTGTTCAGCGCCGAAGTAAAAAAATTGAACGCTGAACGTACGACTATGACCGCCTGCTATGTAGGCTAACGCTAATTGACAGCAATGGCCAATGTCATTCTCGACAAAACGTTTTTTCACTGATTTTCACTAATTTGCCTCTCCACACTCTGACACAAACGTTTCTTTTGACTCATTAAAAACGTACAACACTCGTCGTCTTATGGATAGCTGCTTTGCTTGTCATTCAAGATTTGCATTGTTGCTTGAATTTGTTGTTTTGTTTGGCGAAAATGGCAAAATGCACTTGAGGCATCAAATTCGCGTTAAACTAACCGTTCTATTCATCTTAAACTTATCGGTTTATTTAGCCCTTATCTTTACGTACCCCTGACCATCATCCTAAGAAATTTGGCAGTTCGAGCACCATTTAGGCTTGAGGATTAAGGATGTTAAGGGGTGGGGCTAGGATTGGGGTAAATAACACAAAATCCACTTTGAACTTCCGTATTTCCGAACAAAGTCGTTTACTATGCAAACAACTACTCTTTGGATTCATTTCAGCGAAACACACACCAAATTCTGCGATAAAAGACAAAGAATTACGAGCATTTAAAAAAACTGGTACCATTTTGTCCTTGATATGCTTTGTTTTCTGCATGAAACTCCTTTAATTTCTTGCCAATGGGCTTGATATCCATAATTTTGTTCTAGTCCTTACCTCATGAAGCCACTGTATCATCTCTTGTCTTCCTTGTGGATATTCATTTTTCCATCTCCTCACTATGAATCCCTCTATTTTCAGCTGTTTACTTAGAAGCAGCCAATTGAGCTCTGGAACTGAAAAAATTGCCAGGGAAACAGTGATTTTACTGCATTTTTAAATATGGTATATCAAATCATGACTTGCCTTGAGCACGTTGAGGAACGCAACATGCATTACAAAACTGTTTAATTATCATTATTATTATTGATTACTATAAAATTATTTTGATTATAACAAAAACATAAGAAGAAAAACAATCATCAATTATAATGTAGTTGTCAGTACTAGTTTATATATATGTATTATGTTGGATACTATTATCAGTACTAGCTACATGTACACATAACTCAGAAAGTTGATGGATTTGGGGGGCTGTGACTTTCCTTCAACTGCAAAATAACAGAATCTCAATGAGCATTAAGACAACTGAATGCACTTGCGGATCTAAAGAGTAAGGCCCTGACCACAAGTATCCGTTTTCATTTGAAAATGCAACATTTTAATCCCGTTTTCAAAAAAATTGCGTCTGGACACGGTATCGTATTCGTATCGTTTTCGCCTGGAACTGGTAGTGTGACGTCAGGTTTTCGAAAAGTTTCGTTTTGAGGTTTTTGTCTGTCCCCACGAAAACGGTTGAACAGCTTTTTTTAAAAGTTCCACTTTGGAAAGCGTTTTCAAAAAGCTGCGTTTTCGGTACCCGTAACAAAAGAGTTGCGTTTTCAAGTGAAAACGAATACGTGTGGTCCGGGCCTAAACAAACTGGATGCCCCCAGTTGTATATTAAAAAGGTTTCTCTTTTATGTAATGCTATCCCCCCTCTGGATAACCCAGCCTGATGACCAATACTATACTATCAACTCACTTAAAGGTTTTTCAGCTTCGTTATAAGTTGAAATACTACCACAGACAGCCACTCGGCCAAACAAGTTCATGTTTGTCAAGACTGTAACAAAACCAACACCTCCAACCTGCAGGGCAGAAACAATCTGGTCGTGAGTAAAACCAGTTAAAAGGTTTTTTCCTGGTCAAAACTGCTTTAAGGCCTAACTAAAGCTGCTTCATTCATTACCTTATAGCTATATGGCACAGTATGGTTCCAGAAGGTTACATAAACTAAAAGCAAAATATTTTGGAGTTATAACTATTCAGACAATCTTTGCATTTTATACATACCTCTTATTAGCCGAGTGCGAGGTCCGTACGGCAAGTTATGGACCGAGTTTTTTTCCTTCCTTTTATGGCCCAAGCGCGAAGCGCGACGGGCCATGAAAACAGGAAGGAAAAAACGAGGATCCATAACTTGCTGTAAGGACTGCGCAAACGAGGCTAATAAGATGTTTATTATATGGCTTTGTTGATTATTCTGGTTTTCAAAAGAGATGGCGGTCCGTACGGCTTCTTACGGACCTGGAATTGACCAATCACAGCACGCGAAATCATTCAGCCATATAATAAATTTAGGGCAAACGTTTTGGACTCTTAAAAGTGAACATTAGTTTACTACAAATCTTAAAACAACGTGTATTCAACTTGGGGCAAGTCTTAAATAATAAATTATGTTATTTTCAAAACTTGAACACTTCTCAAATACACCGTCAGCTTTTCAAACCAGTTGAGCATATTTAGAACGAATATGCAACAGAAATCTAAGTCAGTATTTTTCCACGCCCCCTTAATTGATTAACATTTTCTGAAAGCTCATTATTTCTAATTTTACGCTGACTAGCTGAAAAGAGTACTACATTAAGTTAAAAATTTATAAAGTGGTTGGTTGTGCCTTAGAAGCAATCTAAGGTTTATGCATAATTGTAAAATTAAAATCAAACATAAAAGTCCGAGTAATATGTATATTACGGTTTTGTTTATGAACACCTTTTAGTCAGCTATAAATTAAAATCCTTCTAATTTTATGATTATCTTTATTTTCTAAATCGTGATTATTTACAAAATTATAGACCTTACGATAACTAGATTTTTTTTGCAATCAATTCATTAGAAAACGTTAAGGTAACAACAAAAAAAAACAAAGAAAAAAACATAAGGACAAAGAGTAAACAAATTATGTTTTATGAATGATTCTATATGGCACAGCCTTCATATTGTTTTCTATTATTACAATGAAAGGCAAAACGGAAGCATTAGAGGCCCTCATGGTGTCCTTATATTGTTCCATTTTGGCTGAAAGCTCTGAGTGTTGTTGTTTTTTGTTGCTGATTGTCTTTTTGTTTCCTTTGTATTTCTTAATTTGATTTTAAAAGCATTAAATAATGGGAATAAGCTACCCAAGCTTAAGTTTCCATGTATATAAAAAAACCTTCATAACAGCAATATATGGCTTTTTTGCAGGGGCATAGCTACGATTTTCCCTTGGGAGGGGCCCCCTCCAAACTGTAAAATGTAGGATTTGCACTTACATTATCAAAAAAGCAATCAATACCACTTGGACATGTTTTCTTCAAAGCTTCATCCAGGGAGCATGTCTTGTAGTTAAATGCATCATCAAAGCCAATTTCTTTGAGATATTGCACCTTTCTATCTGATCCAGCAGAACCTACCACTCGACAGCCCTTGAGTTTAGCAATCTGTCCTACTACAGACCCTACAGCACCTGCGGCACTGTTCACATAAACGGTTTCCCCTGCATTTGGTTGACACAACTTCAAAAACCCAAAATATGATGTCATCCTTAAAACAAATAAAAAATTTCAAAATTTTACATCATTTAATATATTTTATATGTGAAATTTTAATATTAGGATTAACCCTCAAACTTCCAAGGCCTTTGGACCCCCCCATAGACTTTCCCAAACTAAAACTTGAAGCTTTTAACCATTAAAAAAAATTACATGCCAACAGTCTGATAATGAGCACACCTTGTGATGTTAATCGGATGATGTAATCACTTATAATTTATGTACAATTAACTATGCAAATTAAAGTTTGAAGCAGAGAACCTTTTTACTAAATTTGTTCTTATTTCTTTTTACAAACTCTATTTTTAATTATATTCCTATTTGAGGCAGTAAACACATGTTTTCTACTACTTTCAGTAAATTTGCTGTTATCTTTTGCAAAATTAAATTTAAAAAACCAAAGATGGTGGCCAAGTTGGCAGACATGCTGTGAAATGAATTAAAATTTTATAGTGTTTCGAAAAGTGTATATCAAGTTAACGCAATGCTGCTTGCATGCCAAAGCTTAACATCATCAAATTCAATAAATGTACCAGTATTCAAACAAGAATAGCTCAAGAACTAAATGTGACATTGAAAAAATTTAATGGTCATCCTTTCATTTTAGAAAGGTTTTTTAATCTGAAAGAAAAAAAATTGATACCAATTTTTCACTTCATTGATATAGCTCAGTCTTAGTATTACGAGGCTTACCCAGGCATGCCTAATACACCTACACCATAAGTTGGTGGCATGTTGCCGATGTCCAGTTGTTCAACTCCCTCTCCATTAGATATGATATGAGTGCGGCAACCAAATGGACCAACTACGAGAGCTCCATCACTGAACTTGCTGTTTTTGCTTTCCTTTACTCTTGTTGTAAAGTTTTTATATAGGGAATGAAAAACGTAACAGGTGTTAGCATTTCAACAATGTCTTTATTTATGTATGTACACATATGTGGGGTGTTTTATTTGTTAACAGCTTAGATCAACAACAACAATAGCATAAATTACAGTACATGTGGTAAATTTGTAATATAATTTGCTGATGCAAAACCACTGCTCAAGGCTATTAGCTGAAAAATGTACATGACTGTAGGTTTTTTTTGGGGGGGAAGACAAATTCTCAAGTTGGTATTTTTTGGGCAAAAAATACAAACATCTGTCGCAACCCTCCCCATCCCCCACCCCCCCCCCTCCCCCTTCATCATTACAAATAATAATGTGACTGGGGCCCCTGGGACTAAAAGTATAGTTGTTAAAAGTTCTAAGCATTCTAAACCTGATTTATCTTCATTGCACTGAAGAAAACTAAAGGAAGTTGGGCATTTATGGTTAGCAGAACGCAACAAAATATGCAAAAAACTACAAAACTGTGTTTGGAATCATTGAAAACTGAAACTGCAATGTCTGTGTAACATAAACACTAAAATTATTTGAACAACTTCTGCAAACAAGGAACCGGCCATGACCTATGATAGAGACTTACAACCACTTAATTTATGGTGCTATAGAAAACCCCAATTTAACCTGGTCAGCTTTAAAATCTATTAACTAAACCCTAAAAAACCTGGCAAAAAAGGTCTATTACCACAAAAACTGCAAACCCCAGTGTTCCCCACCAAAGTTATATCAGCCAATAATTTTGGAACTTTTCAAAAACTGCACTAAGTCTTTTAGTCAGAGACAATGTTTTGAGCCTTTCACTCCCAATAGTGCCAAATGATGTGTTTGTAAATTCTCATAACCTGTATCCATAGATTTTATACAAATTGGCTAGGATAATTTTGCACTTCATCTTAGATATTTTAATGTGGATGATCAACTCCTT
The DNA here is from genome assembly GCA_027574985.1 of Umimayanthus nakama. Lineage (NCBI taxonomy): Eukaryota > Metazoa > Cnidaria > Anthozoa > Zoantharia > Parazoanthidae > Umimayanthus > Umimayanthus nakama. Next base: position 7,741 of record JAOBRG010272204.1, on the reverse strand, counting down.
AACTCTTACAACACATCAACATATTTAATGATGATACTGTAAGGAGAAGATTGAAGATAGTTCATTATATAACCATATACTGTACCTTGCTAGAACATAACTATTCAAGAACACTGATCCCTTCTTCATTACCCGGATAGAATAAGGTCTGAAAAAAAATTGAATTAAATCAAATGGTAACATTAAACAGCCCGGCTTTTATTTTTAAAATTTTTGCCAAGATCAGCCATTTCAATAAGTGGTAACAAACAGGCTAAATGATGTATAGATTATACAGTCAGTAGTACCAAATAGCTGTAACGTTCCTGATAGTGGTATACTTGAATCACATCACGTAAAATACAACAAACTCAAACAACACAGTTCTGAGTATTCACTCCATCAAGAACCAGGAAAGCAACCTGGCAGCGAAGCTCGCCCCAGGAGACACTTATGGATGCTCGACCGGAAGTCCAGAAGTACGGTATATCATCATTATAGCCATAAAGGGTTTGCTTACAACCAACTTGGCTCTACAAACCTCAATGGCTATAATTTGCCAACTCACATCTAGCGCAAGCTCATAAAATAACTTTTAAAAACATAATTACATGATTGCATGATTACTTAATTTGACAGTCAGCAACTATACAGTTAAGTAGGTGATTGCAACTAAAAATAGTCGTGTAGTTTTAATTTCCAACAAACATTCTATTACAGTAGTTAACGAGCTGTTTTCTAATTAGTCAACTTGTATACATACAATCCAAATGACTTAGAAATGAATGTATAATACAGCTGCCTTAATTTCTTGATTTCAATTTCTTTTGCATTTTAGTTCAACAACAGCTAAATAATGAAGTTTTATTACCAGTATACAATAATATCTTACAATTAAATGATAGAAACCCGCTCTATGCATGTAACCACATTTCATAAATGAATAATTAATAATTGCAACATACCACAGGAGAAAAACTATGGACTCAAGTTTAAAAGGTTTACAAATATCTAGAACCATTAGACTCACACAGAGAAAAAAACTAACAATCTATTTTAATATAATTATGTTTAGGAGCTTCAAAGGCATTTGGATTATCTCAATGAAATCATTTCTGTTTACAAACAAAGAAATTCTAACTCATCACCTCATGTATGGATCAACACTCAAAGCCACAGTTTCACAGAGGATCTCTGTAAAAACAATTATGCAATAAACTTAGTTTTTTCTAAAAAACAAACAAGCCTTTAACAGTTCAAACTAATTTTAGTTTCAGTACCATATTTTGCAATACCCGAGTACATACTGTACATAATAACCTGCAGGTGCTAGCCTAGACAGTTGGCTGAATGTTAAACCTTTATAACATTATTTTTTAATGTGTCATTAAAATTAACAAGGGAAAAAGGAATGGGAAAATAGTTTTAACTATAATAATAAATTAATTAAATTGGGATGTACACACACATTAAAAATAATTACATTGTTGGACAATAAAACTGTTTCGCAGTCATTGACCTCATCTCTTCTAGCCGCCACCCAACGTCAGTCTCAGGCTCTTTCCTCTTCCAAGAGAAGGCCCTGGTTGGGTCTTGTCACGTGCCACCAAGATTGTAGGTGGTAACAAATAAAATAAGTTCTGAAGATGTGCTTAAAATTGGTTATTGTTCTTATTTAGCCTAGTGTAGCCAGGAAAATGTTAAGTTTTCGTCAAAATAAACGCACATGTTTGATTGTTTTATTTGTTACCACCTAGAATCTGGGTGGCACGTGACCAGACTCAACCAGGGTCTTTCTCTCAGGAGAGGAAAGAGTCTGGGAACGAGGTTGTCTGCCACTCTCTACACAATACTCATAGTACAGTATACCATATTATAATATGATTGGGTGTCAAGTTTGTGAAGCAGACCAAGACTGATTTAAAGATCACCTCACCCTCCCCCCCATGTATCAGCTATGGCAGTTATAACCTTCTTCAAGGGAAGTTATAAAGCTATGCACAAATTTCACTTCAAACAAATGCAGCAGGGGGGGATCCAGAAATTTATGAGAGGGGGCCCAGTTGACCAGAAGCCATAAAATTTTAGAAAGGGGGAAGGGGGGCAAAATCCATTACAAGGTCTTCTGATTGCTCATTTCAGTCATTTTCTTATAAATCTTTTACAAAAATCCCCTCAAAAGGGATGGCCCAGACCCCTGGGCCCCTCTCCTAAATCTGCCACTGTGCAGAATATCCCGCCACTATTGTTCTGGAATTTACTGCATATTTTACTATAGAAAAAGGAATGCGCAGTATTAAAATAACTTAGATTAACTCGAATGGCCAGGTATTCTGCAAGAAAGCCTTCTTTGTCACTCACCCATAAGTTTGTCGAGAAGATAAACCTTTTTATTATATGGCTGACTGATTTCGTGCGCAGTGATTGGTCACTTCCAGGTCCGTAAGTAGCCGTACGGACCTCTATTTTCAAAACTGGACTGCCGGAACTAAATCTATGAAGCCATATAATAAACATCTTATTAGCCTCGTTTTCTTGATCCGTACGGCAAGTTATGGATCCTCACTTTTTCCTTCCTTGTTTTTAAGGCCCACACGCTTCACGCTTGGGCCATAAAAGGAAAGAAAAAACTCGGTCCATAACTTGCCGTACGGACCTCGCACTCGGCTAATAAGAGGTATTTATTACAGTTGTGTGAATTTTTATATACTTAGATATACTGCCAATGCTTGACTGCCGGAACTATCCTGACCTAGGGCAGATCAAGGGGTGGTTCAGTTGAGCCCCCTAAAGTGAAACGCAAATATCTTTACCATACTTTTTCTTATGAAAAAGGACTTGTTAACAATAACAATTAGCTATAGACAATGTAGGTGGAGGTTTGTTCAGAACTTCTCTCACTTAATGAGTTAGCCTGCAAACAGCAGGCTATTAATGAGTTAATCCTGGTCCTGGATCCGCCCCAGCTGTTACACTATCATTAATGTGAAAAACGGGACCAGTCATTGAGTGTAAAATATTGCCCAAAGAACACAGAAAACTCCGACTGTGTTTCCCAGATTTTTCTGGCAAGATCAATGCAAAATACTGAGAGAGCGCTGGTTTACACAATAGTCGGAGCACGCTTCAGTTGCCATTGCAGTTTGCTGCGAACGCTTCAACTGATTTAAAGGTGAACACACCTCCATCACTCGGCTGTGGTATCTCCTCTTCTTCTACAACAAAATCGCTCTCTTTAACGAGTCCATCGAACCGGTCAACTGCCATGATAAGTTTTTTTCCCTTCATCTTGAAAATTCAAAAAAATCCCTGCGCTTTTAAATTCACTCAAATTAGAATTAGAGGCAGCTCTATGGAGACCACTGTATGTGCTGACTCACCCGGCTGACTCCCTGCCGTACCGTGTGCACGCAATTGAGGCACTTGAACTAAATTCGCCCACGCGTCTTGGTACAGTGGTCAGTGTAGGTCTGGTGCGCATGCAATACGAAAATAAACTCTATAAAAAACCTAAATCGACAACTCTCAGAGAGCTGCCTTGTCTTCACTACGCACGCGCAATGACTGCCTGTGACTCGTTTCAGTCTTTTTCGGCCCCGAAACTCGTCACCGACAACTCGTGAGCCATATGGGCTTCCGTACTACCCTGAAAACTGCAGACAAACCGCTTTTACCCGTTGAGCTACGAGGACGTCGATGTGATAAAATCGTCAGTTTTGTAGAGTGTATGATTTGATTACGCGTTACGCTAGCATCAAATACGAATAGCATGACGAGAATGCACTATTTTAAAAGTATTATGTCAAAAGGGGTTTTTTCAAAGACGAGTTGAAAATCCGGCGGTGAGTCTTTTTTTACTCGTCCCGAACGGGACTGAGTTGAAAATTCGGTGGGGAGTCTCTTTTTGTTTTGTTTTTTTACTCGGTCCGAAACGGGACAAAGTTTTCAGTCTAAGCTGTTCTAAATCTAGAGCCCTAAGAACGTGTAATTGTTTTTTACATCTAAAATCGTTGGGTGTTGTGCTACAAGAGTCTTTCCGCACTGAAGTTATGCAAGGTCAACATTTTGGCATTCAGTGTTATTCCTTGTTCAAGTCAGTTTCGTAATTTCAATATGGCGGATCAACGCAGTTTTAAAGTGATGGCCAGTTTCTCAGTCCACTTTTTACCAGAATTTCGCAGTTTCATCAGGGGCTACTGTGATACCACTTACTTTTTTTGTGTTAGTCCCATGCAGCAGAATACCTTAATTTTCCATAACAACTGACATTGTTTTCCATAACAAGTCCAGGAATGACTGCAGTGGCATATACTAAAGGTTTTATTGGGCGGTTGGACAACCTACTTTGCAAATATTGTACCATAAGTACTGTATAAGTCATGTTTCAGAACATTCCTGTCTTTCTACAAACAAGTGTCAGAGTCACAACTTCATCTTGAAATTTGTTTACCTTAAAGTTATGACGCATGTAGCTGCATTATGAATTCATAATTTAAGATTATTTTCAACGAAATTCATGCAAAGAAATAATCTTTCTCTATTTGAGAAGTACAGCCATCTAATGACTCTGGCAGTTTTCTTTTGTCAGAAAATCACCTTTCAGTCGATAGCTATATGCTAAACTTTTGTTTTGACAAAAACAAGTATTGCAATTAGATATTTAACAAGAAAAACAACCCAGGTGCAAATTACCTTTAAAATTCTAGTATTTTGAACAACATTTAGCTTTGAATACATGTACTTTTGTACTAAATAATGCTTGAGTGGCTTTTAGAATTAAAACAACTAATATACCTATGTGTTATCTCTTTTACAGATTATTTTTGCGTTCAAGTCATTCCACTGTCCAGTTTCTGTTTCTTAACTGCGTTGCCTGCTGTCGGGAAGCGTGCTGACGTGAACCAACCGGAGCTGAATTTCGCCGGCTCAGTTTCCCCCCAGTTCTCAGATATCTGCAATATCGGACATCGTCCATCGTAGAAACGTTACTCAGACGTTGTTTGTACTCATTTGAGTCTTTTTCGAAACTTTGTACCTGAGGTTTGAAGGACGACTGGTTTCGAATGGGTGGCAAAATGATAGGGGGAAGGTTAAGTGGGCCAAGAGATTTTTCTTCTTCACTGAGTTCGAAAGGTCCGGTCGGTTCATCTTGTGTTTCTTCCAATACCAAGTCTTGAAACTCCTCCAAACCAAAAGTCGATTGTTCATTTTCCAAGGCTTTAAGTCTGCTACTTAAGTTACTGTTGGCCTTTTGTAGCTGACCAAGTGAAAACCCCATCGGTTTTCGAACTTTCTTCTTTTCTGAACTCTGAGTTGACTTGGTCAAAGTAAATTCTGGTTCGGATTTCACACTCTTTACATCGAAGTTGTCTTGCTTTTTCGGCGTTGCTCTTGACATCATCAAAGCATCGTAAACATCAGTAAAACTGAAGCGCGGCTTCGGTAGAGTTGCAGAGCCGTCTCCATCAGTAGCTTGTGAGCCGTTCGATGGCAAAAGAGAAGGACTTAGGTTTATTGTCGTAGTTTGTAATCGTTCCCTTTGTCTTAGAAGTTTTGATTTGCTGCCGTTAAGCTCGTTCTGAATTTCTTGTTTCTGTTTGTCTATGCTTTTCCTCAATTTTTCCCAATTGGTGTTTGCTCGAAAGTTGCGCCTTGCCAGTTCTTTGTTGGCGTAGATGGCCTTCACGGCGGGTTCAATCTCGAAGCTATTGGCGGACGTCGCCATTGTTGGTTGCAATTCGATTTGCAAATCTTGTTTTCGTGTTTGTTTTGGAAAGCTATTATCCTATTACTTATTTCGTAGAAACGCTAAACCAAACCAATTTGTTAATCCTGGTTTACCAAAAGTGCACCAACTGGATGTCAGAAGCATAGAATACAACGTCGACAGCTATAAACTAAGAGAACTTGATTTAATCTTGTCAGATTGACAATTGTTTATTCGGTTCTTCTGAAGCATGTTATTCGGATTTACATGCGGCTACCTGACAAAGCAACGTGAACTTTTTTTCTTTTTGTTCCAACTTAATTTATTCCCTTTTGTTTGTGAACGCTTTCCACAGGTTCTTAAAACAATTATGATTTATTAAATTAGAAATTATAATTTGATTGTGAACAATAACTAGCTGTTTAATGTACTTTATGGGCCATCGTTTTTGAACGATAAACATTTAGATATCATTAAATTAATGAAGGTCTTTGTTCTGTCGCTGTGATCCTATTGGCTTCTTGCCTTTAATGTTGTTTACTGTCGTAGCTCACATTTAGCACATTCAGTACCGGCTGGTCACGAATATCTGCTCGAGGGCAAAGCACATTTTACGCAAAGAGAGAAGGAGCTTCTTTTTTTCTTTTCTTGACGATTCAACTTTCGAGTCAGTCTGTACTACAACCTTAAGGTTAAAAACTAAAGCAAACGCACGTACCACAAAACTGCAATCGACTATGCATTTTGTAGACGAAATAATATGGATTAGGCTTATTGTTCCTGACAGTCGGAGCATTTCAGCTTCAATTTAATCTTTAGTATTTCTACACGTACTTATTAATAAGATATGCTGTAGACACAAAACCGGAAATGAATTCAGCCGTGCTCCCAGGGACGACATTCTAAAACTGATACAGCCGAACATGGCAAAGTTATATGGTTGAGGTGCCAAACCCAGGATAAGCTGGATAACAATATGTTTTGATTAACACGTGCATCAAACAAGGAGTTCAAATTGAGACGCAGAGAATTTTAAGTAGGGGATGAGGCCTGCGCAAAGGGTTGTGGGGAGGACAAAACGAGCGAAAGAGATTTCTTTCTCCCCATCTTCCCCACAATCCATTGCGTGCACCCCTGCACCTTCTCTCCGCGGTCTAAAAACGATTGGCCTAAGTACAAGTCTGGAACAAGGGCATTTTAAAAAAGCTGCTTAATTGGAAAATTTCACAAAATTTGTTTTCAAGATAATTTCTATTTGAAAATAAAACCTTCTTTTTGAAAGCAAGACTTTCTTTTACAAAGCAAAACTTTTTTTCAAAACGACCCTAGTGTCACTGGTCAGCAGTAAACAAACGCGTTCAGAATAATGATCCGCCATTTTGCGACTGTTGCGAAGCTGGTGCTGTCATGTTTTGCGAACTCTGTGAAACTTCCAAAGAAGAGAGCTCCGTCCTTTGCCAAGAATTTGGTGTGGAACTTGATAGAGAAGAAGTGACCATCACAAATTATTTTGAAAAGTGCCACCACTACGATAAAATGAAGTTTCCTAAAATTTCATTCTGCAACTTACAGCCTGCTTACAATTACATCATTCTCCGGCGTGTGTCATCTTCAGTGGTACTTTACAAGATTGACGAATCTTGTTGCAAGAGAACCATGGATTGGAAACCCGTAGCCAGGGTCTAAACTTATCATAATAATAATAATAAAAATAATAATAATAATAATATATATAATAATCTACTAATTTATATTGCGCAAATATCAATTGGTAAATTTTCAAATGCGCATTACAATAAGGATAACATTTCACGACAATTAAAACTATAATCAATAAAATTACAATTGTAAAAGCTATTCAAAAAATATTTAAGTTACGTGTAGCATAAAAGATATGGAAAGTAACTAATAACTATGTAGATCATTAATATCATATCCATCGATGTACCAACAATACTGAGTAGTTATAAATTTAAACTCAATTGTACTTATATATATTAGGACATGAAACATGGAAGAGCCAATTTTTGTTGCTGTAACAACTTAATATTTTAT